>JAPYXV010001863.1:0-13691 GCA_028533065.1 Trachops cirrhosus | reverse complement strand
AGGGGAAATGTAGAAGCTAAAGAACTTATGACCCATGGACATGAACTAAAGAGTGGAATGTGGGTGGGAGAGGGTGTTCAGGGTGGAGGGGAATGAAGGGGGGATAATAGGACAACTGTAATAGCATAATCAATAAAATATATTAAAAAACAATAAACAAAGTCCCAGAATATTATAGCAAAAAAATTTAGAAATCTTATTTCACTTTACTGCCTTACCTTCCAAACATATTCCACTTTTATGTATACACTGTATGTTCATGATTACATGGTGGAAATAAATTACTTCCTCTTTGAAGCTAGTTGAGTAGAAGCAGCTCAATAAGAGATAAAATTTTACTGAAGTATTTTACAGTTTTTCTCACATTATTTTATATAGCACATAATTGTTCTCAGTAAACCCGCTATTTTTTCCTAGCTAAATTAGTTTTCTCCCCGCCTTTCCCTTGGCCTTTTTGTAAAGTATGTTCTTAAAAAGCAGATTTGGTTCTTAATGAAAAGTAGGCTGATAAGCTTTCTGTCAGTTTGCCTACAGATAAGTACGGGTAACAGAGTTTAAGTTGGCAGATTAAACATACACATTTATCTTGATATCCTCTCAAAAGTCCAATAAAATGAAAGGTAAAATAGTAGAGATTTTAATGTATAAACCACTAGGATAAAAAACAAGAGAAAAGACAACAAATAAGAAATGCCAACAATTTTGTAAGATAGGAAATGGATTATCAGTAATTATTAGTCCCAGTAGAGTAGTAAAAGTTTGAAACATAAGCTTGCAAGTAGAAGACTTTAAGATGCAAACTGTCCCAGGCCACAGAACCTTGAAAAGGATCAGAAATTGGAGGCATGCAGTATATGGGTCTACAAAGAAGAGACTGGGGATAAAGTCTTTAAAAAGAACATGTTACCTATGGAGCCACTTCCCTACTTTTTACAGCCATATTGCTTCCTCCTCTTATCCCTGACAAAGGATAATAAATTTTATTATCTAAAAAAAATAGACCAGAGATGTACTAAACTTAAGACACCAGGTGCAGCTGAGGCCACAGTGACTACTATTAAAATCACAATGACTAAGTACAAATCTGCATCCTGAATATGGTAACCACTCCCCAACCCAGCTTCCAGCCAGCTTCACACAGGCAGGAAATTAGAGGAACTCTCACTAGGAATGCTGACTAGACCAAGGGAAAAAAATGTATAGATACTAACCTACAGCTATTGAGGCATTCCCCCAGTGAGACAGTAAGGTCCATACTACATTACCTACAGGGAAGCCCACCAAATGACAACCCTCACTCACTCATACTGAGTTTCCAATCATTTTAGTAAATCAACAACACAGATCATGAGATATTTGAGGAAAGTCTCTATAATTTAAAAAAATGCATTTATGCCCTAGCTGGTGTGGCTTAGTGGAATGAGCACCAGTCTCTGATCCAAGAGGTTACTGGTTTGATTCCCAGTGAGGGCACATGCCTGGGTTCCAGGCAAGGTCCCCAGTTGCGGGCATTCGAGAGGCAACCAATCAATGTCTCTCTCCCTCCCTTCCTCTCTCTATGGAAGTGAATAAACAAAGCCTTTTAAAAATGCATTTAAATAGGAAAAACAGAACTCAGACAAAACAGATAATGCAAAAGCAAAAGAAAGTGTCATTTTTTTAAATTTATAAATGCTTAGTTTAATAAAAACTATGAAGCCTGGGGTGCTTTTATATTGTCATTTCTCTAAAAAAGAAATCAGTTATATATTGATAGACTGAACTGTCCCAAAGATTCTCCCCCAAATAATAGCTCTATTAAACATGTCATTTAAAAAAAAAAAGTTTATTTATTTTTAGAGAGGGGAAGGGAAGGAGAGAGAAAGAGAAACATCAATGTGTGCGAGAAACATCCATTGGTTGTTTCTAGTATGCTCCCAACCAGGGGACCTGGCCTGCAACCCAGGCATGTGTGGTGACTGGGAATTGAACTGGAGACCTTTCAGTTCACAGGCCAGCACTCAGTCCACTGAACCACACCAGCCAGGGAAAGGAACTGTCCTTTTCAAAAAGCCCACTAATGTCTTTTTTTGTAAAGATTATATTTATTTAAAAGATTTTATTTATTTATTTTTAAAGAGAGGGGAAGGGAGGGAGAAAGGGAGGGAGAGAAACATCAGTGTATAAGAGATACATCCATCAGTTGCCTCTCACAGGCCCCCAACTGAGGACCCTGCCTGCAATCCAGACATGTGCCCTACTGAGAACGAACCGCTGACCTCTTGGTTCACAGGCTGGCGCTCAGTCCAGGCTCTCTAATGTTTTGAGAGAAATAATGTGAGATAATACATTTCTGAAACAAGAACAGAAAGCTATAGAAAAGCTTATTCATAGAACAAAAAAAGATCTTTTGGAAATTAAAACAGTAGTAAAAAGATTAAATTCAATGGTACCATTGTACTATAAAGTTGAGATATTCTCTCAGAAAGTAGAGGAAAAAAAGAACAGAAAATAAAGATAAGAGAATCAGTCTAAGAGATCCAATATATGAGTAACAGGAGTTTTAGAAAAAGAAAATGAAGGGATCAGAGGGGAGAAATTCAAAGTAATATGAAAAAGTCCTACATCTAAATAACCGAAGTTTCCAGATTCAATGTACAAAAACAAGGACCACCGCAGGGCATGTAATCTTGAAATTATAGAACATCAGAAAAGAAGAGACGATTCTAAAGGCTTTCAGAAGGGAAAAAACAAATACTTGGCAATTAGAATAGTATCAGATTTCCCAATAGCAATAGATGGGTGTTTCGAAAAATGGAGGGATATTTTAAAAATTCTGAGACAAAATGATTTCCACACTAGATTTCTATACCCAATAAATGACCAACTTCACTGTAAGCATATAATAATGATATTTCTAGGCATGTAGGTTCTCAAAAATGTATCTCCCACTCACCCTTTTTAAGGACATCTTCGGCAAATATTTTTCACCAATAGGAGGGAATAAATCAAGAAAGGGAAAGGTGAGATTGAAAAAAAACCGATGGCCCAAAACAAGAGACAGGTATTCCCAGGATATTAGTGAAGATCTCAAAATTAAAGCTATATGGTAAACCTAGAGCCCAACCAAGCCAGACTGGATCAAGTCAAAAAGCTCTGAGATGAAATTCTTTGAGATAAAACAGGAGGATCCAGACACAGGAGAAATCAAAGGAAGGCTATTTTTCAGCTCCTTCAGAGAGTCTGGGAATGAATTACCGGTTGGTAGATTAAAAACTAACAATTAAAATGATTTTGTTTAACTGTCTACATATGATTAGCTCTAGAGAAACTAGAAAGTTATACATTAAAGTCAATGTAATCAAATCAATATACTCCATGGCTTAGCAAATATTTACAATATTGTAGTTAAACAAAAAAAGAATAGAAAAGAAAGGAAAGGTGTGTGTTTAGGGGTGCAGGGAGGGGTTTAGAGGTATAGTAGGAATTATATCCTCTTTTCCACAGTTGAAAAGTGAAAAATCAAGAAATATATATGTATGCTCCTTAGTAATGCAGAGGAAAACAAACACCAGGAAAAAATAATCACCTAAATGAGGTACATTCAACAAATATTTATTGAGCACCCACTATTATGTCAGACATGTTCTAGGTCAAGGTTTTTCAACCTTGGCACATTCTGTACTGGGTAATTACTTGGGGGGTGGACGTGGGTATGTGAGTAGGGGACTGTCGTATATGCATCTCTGGCTTCTACCCATTAGATGCCAGTAGCACTTTCTCCATTCATGACAATCAAAATGTCTCCAGACATTGTCAAATGTCCTGGGAGAACACAGTCGCCCCTCGTTGAGAACCACAGTTCCAGGTAATAGGGATATAGCAACAAATAAAACATCTGAACAAAAGATCTGAAAGTGATTACCTCTAAAAATAGGATCAGGGGTGTGAAGGAACAGGGCAGGAGAATGATGTTTTTACTCACAAGTCTTGCAGAATTCTCACTTTTCAAACTATGTATGTATATTACATTAATAAAAGAGAAAGCAAGTAATCTAAGAGAAGAATGTAAAATCTGCTTATACCTTACTTCTTCTACACAAGGCAGTACAGAGTCATGCAACTAGATCTGAATTCCAGCTGCACCCTTAGGCAAGAAACTTAAAACCTTTGAGGCTCATTTTTTTCAATGCTGTAAATAGGAACACTCACCCAAGGTTTCTATGAATATTGCATATTAATATGCAAAAAACATATAAAGTATGTCATATAGTATCTGAGTTTAAAGCATTCAATAAATTACAATATCCTGGAAAGTACAACTAATCACTCACTTTCATATCCTTGGGAATTACCAACAGCATCTTTGTTCTATAAACCTAAGGCTCCCATATCTTGTCATACATTAGAGTCATGAGGACATCTGAGTAGCATGTCAGGACCCATGCCATTTATCAGATATACTGGATGTACTGTAATCACATACTTTGACTTGCTCTTGGAAAGCCACCATATACACTAAAGTAAAGAAGCTGATCTGATGCATGAATAAAGTTGCAGTTTTACTTCTTATTCATGTGGCAGACAACAGAAATCCATATAAGCACCAAGCAATTTATTTGTATCATGGTCATAGGAGAAAGTTATATGTGTAAAATACAAAAGGAGTGGGTCAAATGAAAACAATAAAACTTTGTGTAGTATAAAAAAATAAAAAGGATTTTACAATTTTGTATGACCTTGTTTTATTTCTCCCTACTGCTCCTTGAATTCTTTCAATAATATTTTGTATGCTATTAAAAGTGAGCTATTTTATTTAGGTTTAATTAGGTTAAGACATGAAACTTTTTGGTGTCATAATGTACTTAAAATCCATCTCATTATTCATCAAAAATATTAAATATAGCCCTGGCTGGTGTGGCTCAGTGGATTAAGTGCTGGCCTGCAAGCCAAAATGTCACCCATTCAATTCCCAGTCAAGACACATGCCTGGGTTGTGGGCCAGGTCCCAAGCAGGGGGAGGGCAAGAGGCAAACACATGTTGATGTTTCTCACCCTCTCTTTTACCCTCCCTTCCATCTAAAAATAAAATATTTTAAAAATATTAATTATAGTGGCATAACTTATTTTTAATTATATTTTTTAATTTTTATTTTATTGATTATGCTATTACAGTTGTCCCATTTTCCCTTCATTCCCTTCTACCCTGCACACCCTCTCCCACCCACATTCCCCCCCTTTAGTTCATGTCCATGTGTCATAATTTCTTTAGCTTCTACATTTCCCATACTATTCTTGCCCTCCCCGTCTATTTTCTACCCACAATCTATGCTACTTATTCTCTGTACCTTTCCCCCCTCTCTCCTCCTCCCACTCCCCTTTTGCTAACCCTCCATGTGATCTCCATTTCTGTGGTTCTGTCCCTGTTCTAGTTGTTTGCTTAGGTTTTTTTGTTTTTTTGCTTGTTTTAGGTGTGGTTGTTAATAATTGGGAGTTTGCTGTCACTTTACTATACATGTTTTTTATCTTCTTTTGCTTAGATAAGTCCCTTTAACATTTCATATAGTAAGGGTTTAGTGATGATGAACTCCTTTAATTTGACCTTATCTGGGAAGCACTTTATCTGCCCTTCCATTCTAAACAAAAACTTTGCTGGATAGAGCAATCTGGGATGTAGGTCCTTGTCTTTCATGACTTGGAATACTTCTTTCCAGCCCCTTCTTGCCTGTAAGGTCTCCCTTGAGAAATCAGCTGACAGTCTGATGGGAACTCCTTTGTAGGTTACTATCTCCTTATCTCTTGCTGCTTCTGGGGTTCTCTCCTTCACTTTAATCTTGGCTAATGTAATTATGATGTGCCTTGGTGTGTTCCTCCTTGGGTCCAACTTCTTTGGGACTTGCTCAGCTTCCTGGACTTCCTGGAAGTCTATTTCCATTGCCAGAATGGGGAAGTTCTCCTTTATTATTTGTTCAAATAACTTTTCCACTTGTTGCTCTTCCTCTTCCCCTTCTGGTACCCTATAATTCGGATGTTTGATTGTTTAAAGATGTCCTGGAAGTTCCTAAGCCTCTCCTCATTTTATTGAATTCTTATTTCTTCATTCTTTTCTATTTGGTTGTTTTTTTCTTCCTTCTGGTCCACTCCATTGATTTGAGTCCCAGTTTTCTTCCCATCACTATTGGTTCCCTGTGCATTTTCCTTTATTTCACTTAGCGTAGCCTTCATTTTTTCATCTAATTTGAGACAAAATTCAACCAATTCTGTGAGCATCCTGATCACCAGTGCTTTGAACTGTGCATCTGACAGGTTGACTATCTCTTCGTCACTTAGTTGTATATTTTCTGGAGCTTTGACCTGTTCTTCCGTTTGGGCTTTTTTTTGGGGGGGGGCGGTGGTCTTGTCGCACCTGTTACATATGAGGGGCAGAGCTTTAGGTGTTCACGTGGCTGGGTTTTGATGCTGTATGTGGGGGCGGGGTCCGAGAGAGAACAAAGGTGCTTGCTCCGCTCTCCTCCGTGGAACTTCAGTCCCTTCCTCCACTTCCCGCAAGCAAACTGGGCCCTTCTGTTGCTGACTCCCATGTGGTTGGGCTTGTGTATGTTCTAGTATCCTGTGGGTCTCTCCAATGAACTGTTCTGTGAGGTTTGGAGTCTACTAGCACCTCAACCCCCACAAGTGTTTTCAATGGATGTTTTGAGGCTTTATTTTCTGGTGCTGGGGCCCTGGGTTGCGTGATCTGTCTTGCTCCCCAGTTTCGCCTGGTTTATCTGTGTGGGAATGTGGAACCACCAGGGCTGCCAGCCGCTGCCTTCGTGCCCAGCGTTTGCTCACCAAGGACTTGCACACCTGGGGTTTGTCAGCTGCTGCCTTGCGTGCCCAGTGCCATGGCTTTTTTTTTGCCAAGACCCCTCTCCATCCGACTGCCCAACTCCACCCCTCCTACTGGTCCGGATAATGTGTCTATTTTAACTCCTTGGCAGTTCAATTTTCTGTCAGTTCTGGTTGTTATTTTGTTTCTAAATTGTTGTCCTTATTTTGGTTGTGGGAAGAGGCACAGTGTGTTTACCTACGTCTTCATCTTGGCCAGAAGTAATTATATTTTATTGATTGTTATTAAAGTTGTCCCAATTTTCCCCCCTTTGCCCCCCTTCACCCCATGCCCCCTATTCCCTCAGGCAATTCCCCCCACTATTGTTCATGTCCATGAGTCATGCATATAAGTTCTTTGGCTACTCCATTTTCTATACTGTACTTTACATACCCATGATGATTCTGTAACTACTTATTTATACTTCTTAATCCCCTCATCTCTTAACCCATTCTCCCCCTACCCCCTCCCATCTAGCAACCTTCTGGTAACTAACTTCTTTTCTCTTGCTTTTGAGTCTCTTTCACTTTTGACATTTTAATAATGATGGGCCTCTTTGTATTCATCATATTTGGGACTCTGCACTTCCTGGGCTTGCACATCTATTTCCTTCTCGAAATTAGTGAAGTTTTCTTTCACTGTTGTTTCAGATAGATTTATAATTTCTTGCTCTTTCTCTTCTCCTTCTGGTACCCCTATGAGGCAAATGTTAGACCTCTTCAAGTTGTCCCAGATGCTGTTCATACTATCCTCATTTGCTTTTTATTCTATTTTCTTCTTCTTGTTCTGTGTGGTTGATTTTTGCTTCCTTTGGTTCTCAGGCCGGCACTCAATCCACTGAGCCATACCAGCCAGGGCTTGTTTTTTGCTTCCTTATGTTCCAAATCATTGATTTGATTCTTGGCTTCATCCATTCTACTATTATTTCCCTGTAAATGATTGTTTATTTCAATCAGTGCATCCTTCATTTCTGACTGGGTCTTTTTTTATGCTGCTGAGGTCCTTATTAAGTACCTTGAGCATTCTTATAACCAGTGTTTTGAACTCTCCATCTGATAAGATTGCTTATCTCCATTTCATTTAGCTCTTTTTCTAAAGTTTTGATCTGTTATTTCATTCAGGCCATGTCTCTTTGTCTCCTCATTTTGGCAGCCTTCCTGTGTTTGTTTCTATGTATCAGGTGGGGCTGCTTTGACTCTGAGTCTTGGTAGTGTGGCCTAATGTAGTAGCTGTCTTGTAGGGTCCAGTGGCAACCTTCCACTATCACCCTAGCTGGGTACTCAAGGTGTACCCTCTGTGTGGACTGAGTACACCCTCTTCTTGTAGTTGAAACTTGGTTGCTGTTGGCAGATCAATGGAAGGGATTTACGGAGGCCGGTCAGCTGCAAGGAGTAGCTGTAACCACTGACCACCAACCTCCACCCTCCATGGAGGATCAGCTGTGCAGGGGCAGGTTGGTGGTGCTCTGCTGTGATCTGTAGTTGTCCACTGGGTGCACTGGCCCTGATGTTTCCCAGGTGGTGCAAGCCAGGGTCAGCCCCCACCTGTGTTTTGCCCATAGCTCCCTGCCTGAGCTGTAAAGCAATCTGAGATGGCTGCTGGGCTTGGAGATTTCCAGGTGAAGCCAAGCTATGACTCTTATCTGGCTGCTGCTTGTGCTCACAGAAGCCAGCTTTTGTTTGTTTGATAAGACTTAGGAGCAAAGACCAGCCATTCTTATGGAAACGCAGCTTGGGTGGGCCTGTAAGTTGGGTGAGGTACAGCCTCAGTGATCTCGAAGGTGGGTCAGTGTTAGCTAGGTTGATGGAGTCTCAGGTATGACACCAGCCTGCCAGTTCTGTGGGGGGAGGGCTCTGCAAAAGGACAATGGCCTCTGCTTGCCCAGATGCCAGAAATTTCAGTTCCTACCCATATACTATCGGTTCTCTTCAAGGTGCTACTCAGTACTGAAGCTCAAAAGGAGTGAGTCTGAGTAGGTGAGTCAGTGTGTGGGTTTCTTAAGAGGAACGGCTTAGGGTTCCAGCAGCCTCCTCCACCGCCTCAATCCCTGCTGGTTTTTGCAGCCACAAGTTGTGGGAACTTATCTTCATGGCACTGGAGGGGGACCAGCTATTGATCTGGGACTCTTCACTCCTGAGATATCCCTCCCAAATTTTTATCCACGTGGGTCTGGGGTCATCCTGTTCCATGTCTGCACCCCTCCTACCAGTCTGGATACATGTAGTTTCTTCAATCCTGTAGTTGTCAGACTTCCATTCAACTTGATTTCTGGTATTCCTGAGTGATAGTTCTGTATTTTAGTTGTAATTTTGATGTGGCTGTGAGAAGAGGTGAGCCATATCTGCCTACATTGCTATCTTGACCAGAAACCCCACAAAACTTATCCTTATATGAAGGTTTAGATATAGTACATTCACTATCTTAGTCCTCACAGTGTGGGCTACTGTGTAACAGATGTTATTATCCACATTAATAGATTTACTTATTCATTTCACCCAACAAATACTAATTGAATCCCTGCTCTATTATCATGCACTGTTAGGGATATAGCAGTGAATGAAACAGACAAAAATCCCTGCCTTCATAGCATTTACATTCTCAACAAACTACAAATAAGTATATTTTATATCATGTGAAATAAGTATTTTGGAGAAAAATAATATACTGAAGGGAAATAGGGCTTCTGGGATGGACATGGGGGTATCAATTTTAAACAGGGTTTTAAGAGATAGTTGCATTTAAATAAAATCACAAGTCGAGGAAACTGAGGCTCAAAGAGTTAGTAACTTGTTCAAAGTCACAAAATTAATACACCTAATAAAAGTACATTTGAACACAATAAGGAAGTCACCTAGAGTCTTGGCACATCATTTTATAAAAGCTGTTTTGTTAAGCTCTATTGAAACTCTATGGGATAGGTCAAAACCAAACTATATCTTCCTTTTAGATATATCTAATTATTTAAGTGTGCCCATTAATCCAGAAATGAAAACATTAAATTTGTGTTTATTTTTATTTCAGGCCAAAGATTCTCAAAAAACAAGAAGGATTCTTAGGAGGATATGGTGGAAACACTTCAAAAAGATTATAGTCATCACTGTGGCAATTCTCCTTTCAATCATCATCATTCTTTTAAGTACAAACATAATACCAACTTAATCCTTTTTCTCTCCATCCCCAATAGGTACCAATAAATTGTTACATGTAATTATAGAGTTCTGCAACCAACAACCATGAAAGCATTCTCTCCTGGTAGGACTGGAGGAGGAGGGAACTGGAAGTATTACCTTGTCCCTTGAGTGTTCCCTGACTCATCATTGTACCCATTCCTTTTCTATAATCTCATTTGTTCTATTACACTGGTCTACTACTTCCCCAGCCTCCCTTTAAAAAGCACAAACCCTGGAATCAGACTACCAAGGCTTAACTCTCTACTCTGCCATGTACCATCTAGGTGACTTTGAACAGTCAGTTAAACTGTACCCATTCCCTCATCTGTAAAATGAAGCTAATAACACCAGTGCATAATTTTATGTCTACCACAAAGCAAGTGCTATTTAAGTGTTAACTATTACTTAACAGGAAAAGATGATAGAATGGCATTGATTAAATCCCTATAATTTTATCCTTACTCAGAAATGAGCTTGTACTCAAAATTCCCTTAGAAATATGAGAATCTGAACATGAGTATAGTCCAGAGATACACATTTTTACCTCTTGTTCAAAGTCTTTCATTTGAAATGAAAATTGAAACCATTGTGTTTTCTATTAGGCATTTTCCTTGGGTAAAGATAAAAAAATTGTGAAGCTTATCATTTCCATAATAAATCACTGGTTTTGTCTTCCTATCTTACCACCCTAAAGGCCTATTTTTATACTTTTTGAGATGATACTCTAAGATTTCTAATAACCAAACATTCAAATTCTCTTTTCAGTTTGTAACAAAGTTTCATGAGTTCTACATCCTAAGTGGGAACATGAGGTCTACAGTTGATTTAAAAAATCATTTAGTGATCCATGGGGAATAAAAGATTAGAAAAGAAGTTCCTGACTGCTAGATAACTTAATTCTGATAATAATCAAATATCCTAATTTTAAATAGGCACCAGTTCCTTTAGCACAATGTAATCTTTCTACTCACAAAATATTTTTAAAGGATGTTAAATGTTAAAAACTTTGGAGTTTCTGCAATTTATAATGGGTGGTGGGAATAGGTAATCTATTGAATATTTACTCTGATACAATGTACCAAGTGCTTTTGGGGGATGGGTATCATTTAATTTTACAATGATATGAAGAGGCAAAAACTATTAAGTTAGCATAATATAAAGCTCATAGAATAGGCTGGCACATAATAAGTGCTATGACAATGTTAGTTCATATTATCTTCATTGTACAGATAATAGCAAAGTTAGTAATGGAAAAAAATACAATAAAATTTATAAAAAAGAAAATAGCAAAGTTAAATGACACATTCAAGATCACAGAGCTAGAAAGCTGGTATTTTCACTGATTCAAGTAGTGACTGTGGTATATGGCCATGAAGCCCATGTTTAATTCAGAGTATATTATCTGAACCCTTAATTGTGGGCCAGACAAGACACACCTGTGATATTTTGCTTTTTACCAGGTTGGTAGGTTATTTGGGACAGGAATTTAGAATATTGTAAGGACCTGCCATGTATTTTGCTGCCATTATTTTTGAAAGTCTATAAAATTTGCCTAACATTTTTATAATTTATAATTATGTATTAAATAGATTTATATTCTGGATGCCACTGAATACTAGCATATTTGTTGCTAGAAGACATGGAACTTAAAGAGCACCTAATCTAGCTCCACCCCTAATTTTACATATTATCATGCCAAGATGCAGAAGCCTAAAAATAGTAATGTGCCTCTGCAGGATCCTCTTCACTGGCAGCATGTTGCAAGCACAGGCTATCATCCTGCTTCCAGGCAACAAGTCCACATAATGCCTGTTTCCTAGGTAGTCTTAGAGTTTAGGAATTTTCAAGATGACTTACATTTTTATGAACTGGCGACAGCTACTAGAAAAGCCCTTGTTTAGTATTTATACTACATCTATTAGAACATAACTGAGTAGAAAGAAATATTTAGGCAATCTTAGATCTTTCATCCATTGTGCATTCAAGTTTTGAGCCCCTACTCTGTGCTAAAACAGTTCTAAAACATTAAGATTTATTCTAAATTACCACATTGATAGAAATAACCAATTCTGAGAAATTAATGGGTATGTATAGAAGTGTAAGAAATGGTCCTAATCTTTAATAGAAGCTTACATTCCAACTGATGAATGACCAATAGAACTCACAAACATGTCAAAAACACCTAAATTTTTTTAATCCCAACACAACTATGTTCTTCTGCCTTTCCGGTGAAACTTATTTGACCTATTTCCTATCTCTACAAAGGGAATCATGGCTATTCTGTAATCTAGAGCTATCTTAGCCTACCTTATCTTCTCCCCTCCCGCCCATTTCATCTTTCCAAATTTACTCACCAAAATTACAGAACTTCTGTCAAGTCTCCAGAAGGTTCACAGCCAGAGAGCCCACAACAAAAGTAGGGAGTCCGTGCAGGTGCCCAGGCAAGCATCAGAAAGGGCACTCACTCATCTCCTCATGGTGAAGGGCTGTCTACTCTCCACGGCCTGATCACATCATACTCTTCATATTAAGACTGCCCAGCACATACAAGAATTAACATTTGATACTTTCTCATATACATGATTTCCCTATCTCTTAAACATGGTCATAACAATAAACATGAAGCTTTGGTATTCAATCCTCAGCATTAGAATCACCTAGGGATCTTAAGTAATACAGATGCCTGGGCTCCACCCCCGAAGATTCTACTTAAGGTTAGGATGGGTCCTCAAAGTGTGTATTTAACCCCATGATGAAGTTAAAAATTACTATCCTCAAAGTACTTTTCACATGTCCATACCTGAGAAAAATAGAACTGTACAGTTGGAAAATAAGCCTGAAATTAAAATTTTATTTACCCAACATATCAGGGCAAATGATAGAGCTGAACCTCAAAACCATTCATTTGAAAGGATCTATTCCATTGAATATATTAAACTACAAAATGTTTAAATCTGCTAAATATAATGTCCCACATACTTTGATAAATCTGAAAATGATTAATTTGTTTCAAAAGTTCATATTATTTCATCATAGAACCTTGGCAGAACTTACAAAAAAATTTAGTTCCATCCTCTGATTTTAGAACAAAAAGGCAAATCACAAGCTGGTTAGAGTTCATTTGCAAAGTAGAAGACTTGCTCAGCACCACACCATGACCCTCCATAATGGCGACCTCTCACATCAGGCCACCACTATGAATGAACCACATTCCTTAAAGAGTTCTCAAGTGACACAAACACAGGAAGTGGAATAGTGAAACAAATACTGTTAGGCTTTCTCTGTATTCATGTTAAGTACCTTGGTTAGTGCTACTACTATCATACACATCTAATTTAATTTGCCCTTTTCTGAAAAACTTGTAAGTCTGTACAAATAGTAAATGTCCACCAGCACTTTCTGTGGTCTCAGAACATTTTACAGCAAACCCAAGAGGCCAAAACCTGAACAATTTCCAATATAATCTTCCTACTCTTAATATTCCTCTTCAGCCCTGGCTGGTGTAGCTTAGTGGGTTAAGCGCGGGCCTGTGAACCAAGAGATCACGGTTCGATTCCCAGTCAGGGCACATGCCTGGGTTGCAGGCCAGTTCCCAGCAGGGAATGCACAGGAAGCAACCATACATTGATATTTCTCTCCCTCTCTCCTTCCCTTCCCCTCTGAAGATAAATAAA
>JAPYXV010001862.1:0-13693 GCA_028533065.1 Trachops cirrhosus | reverse complement strand
GAACCTAAACAACAAAACAAAGAAGCAAGTAAATTATAACAAAGGACACTGAAATGGAGGACGGGATGTCAGTGACCAGAGGGGAGAGGGGAGGGAATGTCAGGGGAGAAGGGAAGGGTTTACAGGAACAAATATAGAGGACACATGGTCAAAACTACAGGGCTTGGAAATGGAAGGGAGGTGGGGAGGGATGGGTGGGTGGGCTGGAATGGGAGTAAAAGATTGAAAATGTACTGAATAATCTAAAATAAAAAAAAATATATAGGAGCCAAATTGGAGAGAAGGATCCACCTTCTACAATTAACAATAAATGAGCTAAAATTAATATAGGTGGTATGGGAATAAGAGGAAAAAAAGAAACAGAGAAAAGTCTAAAAGGTATTTAGAAGAATGGGAAGTGACTTTGTAATAATAGAGGGAGAGGGAATACTAAGGGTGAGGAACAAAAACTAGACTGAAGGAAAAATTAAAATTTGGGATGTAAAGGAAAAGAAAAAAAGGATAATACAGAAGAATTAAAGGGCAGGATGAAAGAGAAATAGAAGAAATACAGAAAAAGGAAAAAAACAGGCTAAGACAGCATAATTAAAATTTGAGACAAAAAAAAAGTAGGGGAAGGGTCCAGTAATATTTGTTATTAAAATTTGAGTAAAATTCACTAATGCAGAATTAGTGAAGCTCTAGAGATAACCTTGAAAAAACAATGCAGCAACAACCCTATCCACAACCAACTAGCAAAGTTTGTTACAGGTGTAGAGAAAACATGGGTATTTTAAAAACTGGGAAAAAAAAACATGTTATTAGCTCCTCTGAGATCCCTTTAAATTAGGGAAAAGATTAGCTATGGGTATCTTATGTTTATAAATGGATAAACACAAAACACACACACAAAAAAAATAAACACAAAAACACACACACACACACAAAAAAAAAAAACTGGGAAAAAGGATGTGAAATGGTCCTTGACAAGAGAATTCATTTTGAGTGTCTGGACAGGGGAGAAATAGTAAGAGTGTGGAATGGAAACAAGTTGTGCCTAGAGAGAAAACCAAATTTGAAATGAGAATATTGGAATATTGCAAGGAAAGAGGAAGGTAAGATGAGCTAAGACAAGGGAAGGGCAAAATATGTGGATTGAAATACACTATAGTATAAAATCTAGTGACTTGTTATATACAAATTCACTAGATAAGAAATGAATGTTATAAAGCTATGCAGGAAAGGAAATATTGCAAATCATGAAGGATAGCATAGTGGCTTTATATGGGTAGTCTCTTGTATTTGCCACTGTTTCTTTTTCCTTTGTAGATCTGCCTCTGGTGATGTCAGACATTGACCCTGTCTGACCTTAGGCAGCCTGTTCCAGTGATTTGATGTCACTGGCTGTCTCTTTCAATTGTTAATATGGTCCCTCTGCACTCAGCAGTCAGGTTTAAGCACCAAAGGGCAGGGCTGAATCTCTCCTGTGGTGGGGGCTATTGTTTCCCCTCAGATAGCTGCTGCTCTGAGGAGAGTAGTTGCCTGTGAAGATGATCACTGTGTATGGGGGTTGGCTCAGCACAGGATCCCTGTGGATACTTCCTCAGTTCTCTCCCCGAAGCCTCCATCCCCAGTCTTGCCTCAAGTCTCTCTATGCCACTCTGCCCCTCCTTTGCCAGTGGTCTATTCTATCTGGCTGTCTCCTTTGGTTGCTTATCTGGTCACTAGGACTCAGCAGTCAGGCTTAAGCACCAAAGGGCCAGGACATAGATCCTCCTGGGGTTGGAGCTATTGTTTCCCCTCAGGCAATTGCCACTCAGAGAGGAATGGTCTGCCTGAGCACAAAGGCTGCTACTGTCTGGAGGATGACAAAGCACCAGGATTCTGGCAGCAACTCTCTCATTTCTCTCCCCAAGGCTTCAATCCAGTCTCTCTTCAGGCATCTCCAACCCAATCTACCCTGCTTTTGTCTGAGCCCTGGGTAAGTGGCTGTAAATGAAAATTTGTATGTTGGCTCTTTAAACTGTCCTTGTGTCTCCAACAGTCTCTCTGGCAGAGAGCAACCCTGCTGCTTTTTCCACTGGTTGTTATTTGTGTACTTTTTGGGCTCTGGAGTTCTGGCTGGGGATTCTAGCTTAGGGTTCAGACCCCAATCTTCTTCAGGGGTTCCAACCAGCCCTTAATTATGCCTCTGGCACTGCTGCCTGTGGGTGCCCAACCAGCTCTCTTGAGTCTCCACTGCAGTCCTTACCAGACCAGTTGTGTCAAAGCTGGTTCTGTATGTCCAAAGTTATATGCTTCTCTCTGGCTATTGCTCAGTTGTTTGTTCTGTGTGGTCTCTCCACAATCAAGTTGTAATTCCAGATTGGTCCTTGGAGGAGGTCAGTGTTACTTTCACTGACTCCTCCACCGTTTCCCTCCTCTCAATCTGTTAATGATAATGCCTCTTTTGATCCTAATGAATTATGACCCAAAAGGCTGTAGTCTCTTTCAATGTACCCTAGTCCTTTAATTTCTGTTGCCACAGGAAGCCTAGGAATAGTACATATAGCTCATCTAATGTTTGAAACTCAGTGAAGGGTCAGGACTGAGCAAAAGATACCAGATTAATGTGTCACTAATTGCTCATTACCAACTGACATGAAAACTAGTTGGACTGATAGTGGGTTGTCAGTTAAGCCTCTAGGTAAAGAAGCTTTCAGCTAAAAAGTTTTAAAGCTGAATGACATTTAAGAGCCCTCAACTATGTAAGACTTATGATGAACAAGGAGCATACAGATCCTCTGTGTATATGTGAAATGCTTTCTGCTCATGCATCCTTTATTTTGATAAGTTCAAGCCTTCCCTTCTATTTTGGAAGGTGTAGACTAATGATGTTCACCTGTGCATAAATAAGACATGAACTTTCTGAAGTAGCAAGAGTAATCTTGTTCTAATGAATTGAAACTCATAATTATTATCATCCCTTAGAATAATAATTATCCTGGGAAAAATACATCACAAAAGGAATCTTCTTTCATATATATCACTAAAAATGGTTGAATCTGCATTCAATTTTCATTTTATCATCATCATTATCACATTGATAACAAGGGCCACATTAATGTAGAAGAGAATTTTTGACAAATTAGAAGGTGACAAAAAAATTTGACTAAAGAGGTGTTTTCTTTTGATCACCAGTGGAAGCACAATATTTTTTAAAAAAGGATTTTTTTTCCTTTAGGTAGTATGGCAGTATGTTTTAGGTAGAGATAATAGGCCATGAAGTTCAGGCTAAATCATACTTGGGAAATGTTTTGTGCTACTTGAGAAGAGAAGAAAAAAGATGATATGGAAAGTTGAAAAAAATGTGTTCTTCATGGAGGTGGCTTCTATTAGAATGGAAAGAGAACACTTTGTAGGATCATTCAGGTGGTGCAGATCAGAACTCTAGCTGAATTCTGCACCTTGGAGTTGCATGACTAGGCATGGTGAGTAGGTATTTGAATAGGCCTGGCCATTAAATAATGTGATCAAGCCAAAAATACTTTTTTAAAGATTTCATTTAATTTTAGACAGAGGGTAAGGAAGAGAGAAAGAGATGGAGAGAAGCATCAGTTTGTGGTTGCCTCTCACGAGCCCCCTATTGGGTACCTGGCCCACCACCCAGGCATGTGCCCTCAGTAGAAATTAAATTGGTGACCCTTTGGTTCACAGGCCCACACTCAATCCACTGAGCTACACAAGCCAGGGTCAAAAATATTTTTGATACAACTTGAAAGGGATTGCTGAGTGGGCATTGTGATAATGACTCAGAGAGATAGTGTCTGGGAGATGGTGATGGATTAGAGCAGGAAAGAGGCAATGCATAGCAGGACCTCAAGTAATACAGTGACACTGTGGCCAGGACCCACCTCTCTTAATTTTCCAGGTTCTCCTAAGCCCAGGCATTCCATGTGATTTGATGGAAAGGGAAAGAGGTCCATGTAATGCCTGACTTCAGGCCTTGTGACAACCTTGGTGAGGTGGTTATGAGAGACAGATTTGCTTTACTTTAGAAAGATGGACAACATTGGCATTTCTTGCTCTCTGAATATCATGGGGCAACTAATACCTGTTATATTACACTTGATCTTAGCCAAAAGGCCAAGAAGCGATAATAATACCTGTTATATTAACAGCAATGATAATTTCATTAATTGCCTGTCATGTGCTCATATATATTTTTTCTGTAATCCTTGCAAAAACCTTGTTAGGTAAGTTTCCTCTTGATGTTTTAAAATATCTTTATGTTTCTATTGTAACATTTATTATTATGTCAGTACTATAGTTATTTAATTAATTCTTCGCTCATTTAGCAAAGATTTATTGTTTGCCTACTATGTGTCAAGCACTGCTCTAGGTGTTAGGAGTAAACAAGAAAAACAAGGTCCCTGCTGCCCCAAAACTGAAGACACTAAACCAGAGACATCTTGAGGTCAAGGACCATATACTATTCCTTTTCTTATTCCCAGGTGATCAGAGGTAGAATAAGGTAACTAACATTTGTTGTTCACTTACTTTGTTCGTTGGTAAGTATTTCTATATGGTATTAGTTAGGGTTCTAACTACAAAGAATGCATCTTTAGCGGGAAAGAGGTTCATAGAAATGACTTCAGGACAGCTGTAGTGACCTAGGTACTGGAACTGAGGGAAGTCAGCCTCTCTCCAACCATCAATTATATTAGCTTTATTCTTTCCTGCCTACACAGAGTCTTTCTCTACCTGGTAGGACATTTTTACCAGAATCTCTGGATTGGCTCTCTTCCAGTTTCATGATCTGCTAGGCAAAGAGACATTCACCCTAGCTGTAGTTGTAAAACTCCTGAGAAGGATTGTCATGACTTAGGATAAATGCCTAACCCTGGAAATTTACCAGGAGGATGAAGTCACTATAAGTGGTCTAGATTCAATATTTAGCACATAGGCTACTTCCCGGGAGAAGGCAGAGACTGATGTGGGTACATGCCAGACATACTAATACAGCTCCACACAAAATTATTAGAACACTCTTAACAAAGTATCATGTTTCACATTTACACAAGAAACTTAATTTAGTCTCAAAGATGTTAAATAAGCTATCTATATTCACTCAGTTTATGTACGTGTGATTTGAACCCTGTTCTGACTGCTAGAAATCTCCTGCTCTTTTTGCTAAGGGGTACTATTTCCATGATGGCTGGAACGGGATAGCTCCTAAGGAATATTCACTGAATAAACACATGAGTATCAAATTCATGTAGCTAGGATAATCAAAAAGAACTTGTGCCATTTTTACTCAGAATTTAAATTGGACTATATATAAGCCTATATGTTTTTGGATTTGAAATGAAATTACTTAACAAGATAGATGTATAAACATGCATATGAACACACTGTGATATACTCAGGGAACTATGAATATAAAAATACAAAAATAATTTTTTTCAGTTTTCATGTAAAAATTACTATTTAAAATTGCTTGGAGAAGATATAAAAAAGGTTTTGTAACTACCAAAAGCACTTTTATTTTGACAAAATGAGTCAGGTAAATTACTCCTTTGGCATATTGAGAAAAATTTTCTCATGAAAATAGCTTCTAACGGGTAATGGGGACATTTCCAATTGTTGGTTGGACTGTTTTGTACCTCCTTCGTAGCTTGTGTCTTATGATGGTGAAATTGATACATTAGTTCTGACTGAAGGGTAGCATATGGCCTGTCATTGGCCATATGCGAGGATCAGCAGATGTCCTAAACAGTGACTGTAGAAGGTTATCTAGGGTGTTTTAGTGTAAGTGCTTTTATTTATGTATGTATGTATGTATGTATGTATGTATGTATGTATGTATTTTTAAGTTTATTTTTTAAAATATATTTTATTGGTTATGCTGTTATAGTTGTCCCATTTATTTTCTCCACTTTATCCCTCTCTGCCCTGTTCCCTACTCCTATCTGCATTTCCCCCATGAACAGTCATGGACAGTTCATGTCCATGGGTTGTATATATAAGTTCTTTGGTTTCTACATTTCCTATACTATTCTTAACCTCACCCTGTCTATTTTGTACTTACCAATTATGCTTCTTATTCTCTGTGCCTTTTCCTTCATTCTTCCCCTTCCCCTCCCTGATGATAGCTCTCCATATGATCTCCATTTCTGTGATTCTGTACCTGTTCTAGTTGTTTGCTTAGTTTGTTTGTATTGTTTTATTTAGGTTCAGTTGTTGATAGTTGTGAGTTTGTTGTCATTTTACTGCTCATATTTTTGATCATCTTTTTCTTAAATAAGACCCTTTAATATTTCATATAGTAAGGGCTTGGTGAGGATGAACTCCTTTAACTTGACCTTATCTGGGAGGCACTTTACCTACCCTTCCATTATAAATGATAGCTTTGTTGGATAGAGCAATCTTGGATATAGGTCCTTGCCTTTCATGACTTTGATTATTTCTTTCCAGCTCCTTCTTGCCTGTAAGGTTTCATTTGATAAATCAGCTGAGGATCTTATGGGCACTCCTTTGTGGGTAATTGTCTCCTTTTCTCTTGCTGCTTTTAAGACTCTCTCTTTGTCTTGTTTCTTCATTCTGTTCTGATTCAATATTTGTTTCTTCCTTCTGCTCCAAATTATTGATTTGAGTCCCAGTTTCCGTTCCTTCACTGTTGGTTCCCTGTATATTTTCTTTATTTTATTTGCATAGCTTTCACTTCTTCCTCTATTTTGTGACCATACTCAACCATTTCTGTGAGCATCCTGATTACCAGTGTTTTAAACTCTGCATCTGATAGGTTCGCTATCTCTTCATTGCTTAGTTCTATTTTTGGAGTTTTGATCTGTTCTTTCATTTGGGCCATATTTTTTTTGTCTTGGCACACCTGTTATGTTGTAAGGGGCAGCGCCTTAGCTATTCACCAGAGCAGCGCAACCCAGGTCACTGGGTTGTTGTGCTGTATGTGGGGGAGGGGTCTGAGAGGAAACAATGCAGCTTGCATGGCTCTTTGCCAGTGAGCAGTCACTTCCCTCTCTACCCACAAGCAAATTGGGCCCTTCTGGTGCTGATTCCTGGGTGGGTAGGTTTGTGTACATTCTAGGACCCTGTGGGTCTCTCCAGTGAACTGTCCTATGAAGCTGGGAGTTTCTGTCCCCACCCTCCAGCCCATAACCTCCACAGGTATTTGTAGCCAGAGGTTTTGAGGCTTTATTTGCCAGCACTGGAACCCTGGGTTGCATGGTCTGTCTTGCTCTCCAGTTGTTCCTCCTGATTTATCTGCATGCACATGTGTGACCACTTGGTCTGCCAGCTGCCATCTTGCTGTGCATCCTCTCTGCCTCTGGCCACCCGTCTCTGCTCCTCCTACCAGTCTGCATGAATATTTCTTCTTTAATTTCTTGGTTGTTGGACTTCTATACAGTTCAGTTCTGGTTATTTTTGGCTTTTAAATTTGTTGTCTTTTGTTTGTGCAAGGAAGCAAAGTATATTTACCTACACCTTCATCTTGGCCAGAAATTGTAAGTGCTTTTAAATAGATGTGCACATACTCCTTGAGGAATGTCTTCAGGTACCCAAACAAAGTTTATTTTTTCTTACCTTCCTTCAATGTATTATATCAGAAGTTAGCAAACTTTTCCAAAGAACTTAGGGCCCTTCTGAAGGGCCTTTTCTAGAGAACTTAAACATTTCAGGTTTTGTGGGCCATAGAGTCACTGTTGCAGCTACTTATCTCTGCTGTTGTATTGCAAAAACAGCCAGAGACAACACCTAAACAAATACTCATGGCTGTGTCTCCCAAATATTAATTTACAAAGCTAATAGAAGACCATATTTGGCCTTGAAGGCATAGTTTGCTGTCCTCTGTCTTATACCTATGCTATAATTCATCTATGTCATCTATATACATCTATTGAACTATTGACTGCATGTAATGCTCTCTGTTAGGTAAAGAAAATATTGTGATGATGTCACTAGCTTTGGGGGGACTATAACTCTGACATGAAAAACTGGGAAAAAAGCCATAATCTTTCACATGAAATGCAAACATAAAGCTTTCTAGGAGTTTATGGGAGAAACCTCTTTTAGAGGGTATTATCATATGAGAAAGAATCTGAGCAAAGACTTGAATAGATTATCAAAGAAGACCACAGAGAGTATTAAATGTAGGGAGGAAGACAAGAGCAAAAGTAGAAAAGAGGAAAGTTAAGAGCATGATTAAGGAAAAGGTATTATAACTTATATCTTGAATGATATAAAGAAGTTTGGGTTCAGATTGTATAGAGCTTTGAGTGCCAAGTTGAATTCAGGTTTCATTTTTAAGCAATGAGGGACTGGAACGCTTGAAAACATAGAGGAGTGATGTGAGCTTTATAGCAAGAAGATGAATATATGCACATAGTTTGGGTTGGAGAGCAGAGAGCTTGAAAATAAGATTAGTTGGGTAGTAATTGCAGTTGCCCAAATGAATGGAGTAAAGACTTGGATCAAAATGTCAGAAAGCAGAATTGAGGTGATATCATTTATACAGGAGTGGGAACAGGTAGTTTTACAGTTCATATGGAAAATAATACAATAATTAATAAATAATAATATGAGAATAAACTGTTTCACATATTGACAACTGTAAATTTACTTTTGCCCACCCTGTATTTATGTGTACCCTTACATTGATTATATATTTATATGATTGATGTAAAGATGTATATATATGTATGTATATACATTTTTTAATGCAAGAGACATTTGAGAATTGGAAAGATTGAATATAGGGGTCAAGAAAAGAGAGAAGCCAAGGAACACTTTTAGGGGCCAAGGATGTATAACTCAGAGAAAAGTACTGATATTTTTTAAAAAGTGGGGAAGTCAGGAGGTAAGGACAATTTTGGGAGAAATACAATTGATTTAGCTTTAAATATAGGACACAAAATTTTTAAAAAGGGTGAGCCCAATGACTTGTGTCATTCTCTTTATACTTAAAATTTATCATTGAGAATTTCACAATGTGAATATGTAACTGAAATCACCTATTTTTTTCTTTTTTTATTGTTGTTCATTTATAGTTGTCCTCATTTTTCCTCTATTACTCTCCCCTGCCCTCCCCACCCCCACCTCCCACATCCAATCCTCCCCTCCCCATTATCTTTATCCATAGGTCACCTAGTTGTTTTACATTAAATTACTAGATCATGACTTACAGCAATTACACTACCCTATGAATCTCCCAAAGAGTAGTAATTATCTTGTTTATTTTATGAGAAAGTATGCAGTGGAACAGATGTGATATGGAATATTGGAAATAGAAGTAAGTCATGATTTGCATATAATATAGTTTATTAAATGTCAGTGCTCATTGATTTAAAGATTAATGACTATCTTCTGATTTAAATTACAGTACACTTCATTGCTGATAGCCATCAAATGATAAAAAATTATAAAAGCTATACCACTCTAAGTTATATTTAATAAACTGGGGCATAGGTTTTGATAAAGAACAAAAACGAAACCTAGCTAAGTCATGAATCTCAAATTACTGGTTGACATGGGAATAAAATACTATCAGATTATTAGAACCTATGTTTTTAATTAGAAGTCATTGATAACGTCATTTGGTAATCAAATTTACTTCTAAATGACAGTTAGGGACACTTGTAGTTTTCAAGTGACAAAAGGATATTGGTTCATGAGAGATAGCTTGCAAAATGGCATTTTTAAATGCTTCAATTGCTTAATTTACAATATTTACATGGAATGTGTTTTTATAAGAGGTTTGGAGAATATCTCAGATGTAAAAGTTATTTCTATGACCACTTCTATGTTGTAAATGAACCCTAAAGCATGAGTGAGGCTTTGCTACAGGTTAGTTTAATGAATAGGGTGCCTAATTTTCTCCAGAATCTCAAAAGAAACAGCATTAGAGGTACATGAGGGAAGGAAGCTCTGTAGCCGCTCCCTACTTTTGGTGCTTTGTTCTGTGATTTTTCGGGCCTGTAGAAATAGGATATACAAGGGAGGTGTAAAGAAATTTACTTTGCACCTGAAGACCAGCCAACAAGAAGTTTACTTTGCACCTGAAGACCACCAAACAATGCATTGGTGAATATAGAGAGCAGAATTTTATTTTGAATTCAGTTAAATTCTATGAAAATATAGAGAAAATTTGATTCATGGATATTCTTTTTTTTTTTTATTGCTGTTCAGTTACAGTTGTCCCACCTTTACCCAGTCTTTCTCCCATGCCCTGCCTCCCTACCCCTCCTACAATCTATCCCCACCCCATCATCTGTGTCCAAGGGTCCTCTATTCAAGTTCCTTGACTTGCCTCTTCCCCTTCTTTCCCCATATCCCCACTCCCCACTTCCCTCTAATCACTGTCAATTTGTTCTTTATTTCCAAGTCTCTGGTTCTATTTTGCTTATTTATTCTGTTGATTGGTTCCACTTATATGTGACATCATATGGTATTTGTCTTTCACTGCCTGGCTTATTTCACTTAGCATAACGCTCTCCAAGTCCATCCATGCTGTCCCAAAGGGTAGGTGTTCCTTCTTTTTTTTCTGCTGTGTAGTATTCCGTTGTGTAAATGTACCACAGTTTTTTGATCCTCTCATTTACTGATGGGTACTGTTTCTAGCACTTGGCTATTGTAAATTATGCTGTTATGAACACTGGGGTTCATAGGTTCTTTTGAATTGGTGTTTCAGGATTCTTAGGGTATAGTCCCAGCAGTGGGATCACTGGATAAAAAGGAAGTTCCATTTTTAGTTTTCTGAGGAAATTCCATACTGTTTTCCACAGTGACTGCACCAGTCTGCATTTCCACCAACAGTGCACAGGGTTCCCCTTCTCCACATCCTTGCTAACACTTGTTTGTTGATTTATTGATGGTAGCCATTCTGACCAGTATGAGGTGGTATCTCATTGTGGTTTTAATTTTCATCTCTCTGCTGGCTAATGACATTGAACATTCTTTCATGTCTATGGGCCCTCTGTATGTCCTCCTTGGAGAGTATCTATTCAGGTCCTTTGCCCATTTTTTAATTGCATTGTTTGTCTTCCTGGTGTTGAGTCTAATGAGGTCTTTATGTATGTTGAAGATCAAACCCTTGTTCAAAGTATCATTGGCAAATATGTTTTCTCATACAGTTGGTTCCATTTTCATTTTGCTCATGTTTTCTTTAGCCGTGCAGAAGCTTTTTAATTTGATGTAGGCCCATTTGTTTATTCTTTCTGTTGTATCCCTTGCCCTAGGAGATTTATTGGCAAAAATATTGCTGCATGGGATATCTGACATTTTCCTCTAGGGCTTTATGGTGTCAGGACTCATATTTAAGTCTTTTATCCATCTTGAATTTATTTTTACATATGGTATAATTTGGTAGTCTGGTTTCATTTTTTTTTTCATGTACCAGTCCAGCTCTCCCAGCTCCATTTAGGGAAGAGGCTATTTTTACTCCACTTTATATTCCTGCCCACTTTGTCAAATATTAATTGACCATAGAGACTTGGGTTTATTTCTGGGCTCTCTATTCTGTTCCATTGATCCTTGTGTCTGTTCTTATCCCAGTATCAGACTGTTTTCATCACAGTGGCCTTGTAATATAATTTGATATCAAATATTGTGATCCCTCCTACTTTGTTCTTTCTCAAAATTATTGAGGCTACTTGGGGTCATTTATGGTCCCAGATGAATTTTCAGAATACTTGTTCTAGTCTGTGAAATATATCACTGATATTTTGATAGGGATCAGCTCAACAAGATCTGTAAGCCAGCCTTGTGGTTTTCAGAGCCAGGGAAGTTTTTGTTGTGTTTAGTAAATATATTTATTCTTTGGGGCCAAATATTCAACCAGTTTGGAAACAAAATAATTTAGTAATCTCAGTTGTGAGTCCCAACTACTTAAGCCTGGACCTGAAGTTGTAATTTTAGAATAAGTAGGCCTGAAAAAACAAAAGTTTCTCAAGTCCATCCTGAATGATTTCTGCTCTATTAACCTACCTTCTGTATTTGACATGGCATTCTGATTTAAGGAAACATTCAAAGTTAAAGGGATGGGTTTGCCAAAATATAAGTTGATCAAAAATTGTAGGTCTTTATTGGCAGATGTGAAATAGAATCAAGGCAATGGCAGAAAACAGAAATGAAGAGAGGAAATTAGCTACTGATTTATCCAGCTGTGGTAATAGGATAGGAAAGATAGGGATAGGGACAGCATGACAGACTCTGAAAACACATCTTAGTCCAGGCTGAAAGATTGTCAAGATAAAGAAAGCCATGTCATTCATAAACACTAACTGAAAAGTCCTGTGGAGCAGGTGATGTAAAGAATACTACTCTATGAACATTTCCTCTGTGAATCATTAGGAGTCCCAGCACAGTTTTCAGAGGGTGTCTTGAAGTGCCTTCAGCCTACAAACTGGTAATCTGTATGTTAAGACTTAGCCAACCAAATTTTCTAAGTTTACTACAAGGTAAAACTGAATTAAAATGTGTGTGTATATTGGTGGGACTTTTTCAAGTGACAAAATGACAATGGTGACAATACAGTCAGATTTATACCCTGGCAACAGCCAACCATCCTCACATTGACTTTTACTGTTAATTTGGTCTTTGTGTTGACTGTATTATGATAAAGACTAGCCAATAATACTAGAGAACTGGGCATTAGGAGATTCAAGCAACATAGTCACAACAGAGTACTGACTATCCATTGGAGGGGAGCATAACTCTTGCATTCACAATCTAATTAGAAAAAGTCACCATTTTAAAAACAAGTAGTTAAAAAAGCTTTTAAAATTTTTATTCAAGTACAATTGTCTCCATTTTCTCCCCACTACTCCCCTTCAACCCAGCCAACTCCACTTCCCACCCTTGATCCTACCCCACCTTGGTTTTGTCCATATGTCCTTCATATATGTTCCTGAAAACCATTTCCCCTTCCCCCACATTATCCCCTCCCACCTCCCCTCTGGTTACTGTCAGTTTGTTCTTAATTCCAAAAGCATGTAATTTTCTTAGTTTTATCCTAGTTTTATTGAGGATGGCATAGTCAGAGTCTGAGCTCAGTTTATGTTCAGTCTTTTGAATTTTTCCTAGAGTGTAATTTGGGTGAACATCAAATTAAGTGCAGCTTCATTAATAACTAACTGCAGCAGTCACTGTGGTCTCTAGGGTAGTTACATTAAGTGTATTTACATATGAAAGTGATTATTCTGTATTCTCTATGGAGATATGGAAATCTGCATGGCTAATTCCAGCCATTAAGACCTGCACTGGATTGAGTTGGTGTGATACTGAACTATTTCAGGACACAGAAAAAATGTTGGAATTATGTTTTAGTGTTGACAAGTAAATGCTACTGTTATTTCACATTTGATAATATCTTTAGCAAATGTGGATGTACTTTATTCATATATACTGTCTTGTAATTTGAACAATTGAAAACATCACTTTAATATTTTCCCAGCCCCCAGCTCATTTCATTTAAAAGAAGGTAATATGAAGGATGGTGTAACTGATTAGGAAAGTTACTGGCAGTTGAATACAAGTGGCCTCTTTCCATCAAGAATGGAGTTTATTATTTGCCACTGTACAAAAAATGACATGAAGCCAATAAAACACTTTGAGTAATTTTTCAATTACTCCTTAACAAGTATACAGTTTCTTTTTTTTTAATTTTTAATTTTAGTTTATTCAGTACAGTTTCTATCCTTTATTCCCATTCCAGCCC
>JAPYXV010001861.1:0-13693 GCA_028533065.1 Trachops cirrhosus | reverse complement strand
CAATGTCTTATCTCAATATGTTATCTTAACATTCACAAGACAACTCACTCTCATGGCAAGTATATTCTGTATTCCCCTGTCATTTTTATGCAGGTGCTGATGCAGGAACAGCAGAGCCAGAAAAGTGGTCCTGGGATATCAGTCTGTGGACCATTGTCACTGTAGTTTTCCACTGCCTCCCCCAGTGTCCTGAGGGCCCCCTGCAGCCCAGCCTTCCTGTCTCCTGATGGGAGGTTTGTGTCTGGGCTCACAGTTACTTCCTCTCACTGTGTCTCTGGTGCAGTAATATACAGCTGTGTCCTTGGTGACCACAGAGCTCAGCTGCAGGGAGAATTGGTTCTTGGACGTGTCTCTAGACATTGAGGTGCGACTCTTGAGGGATGGGCTGTAGTAAGTGTTCCCATCATTACATGTGCACCCGATCCATTCCAGCCCCTTCCCTGGGGGCTGGCGGATCCAGTTCCAGCAGTAACCACTGTTGATGGAGGAACCATACACAGCACAGGTGAGGGAGAGTGTCTGTGAGGGCTTCAACAGTTCTGTGCCCCACTCTTGCAGCTTCACCTGGGTCAGGACACCTGGGGACATGGAGAATCAGTTCATATCAGCCATGCACACTCACCACTACCCACTGATCCTTGTCTGACACTTGAGACATTCACCCTGGGTGGCAATCACCAGGCACAGGAGATGACCCAGCCGTTTCATCTTCTAGTGCACAGTTCTGTCTTCCACAGAGACCTCAGCCCCATGTGGGGAGTAAGCTGTGAGCCCCCAGAGCCCAAGGGAGGATTTACCTTGGGGCTGGAAGAGAAATTTGCATGTAGGACAGTCTTTTTTGTGTAAGTGGAGAGGGACTTAGGTCAGGCTTACTGGTCATTCTGGAACCTCTGTAGGGGCATCTCTTCTCATGAAGTCACTCACCATGTGCACCAGGGACATGGGATCCCCTGGTTTATCAGACACATTGGGATGATATCAAAGGACTGCCTCAATTCCTGACCATAAGAAGAAATGGTGGACTAGATGAGTAGGTCACATTCTTAAATTCCCCCCCACTTTTCAAACTGATTTGAAAGGTTGTATTAACAGTTTTCAGACACTCCCAAAATACAAAAACTGACATATCCATTATGTCCAAATACTTTTAGTGTAAAATAAATACAAATAATGTTTATTTTAGCATATAAAATTAAAAAAATAATGCAGAGCCACTTTCAAAGTCAATTTTTTCTTCATTCATGACAACTTTTTGACCTGAGAAACTACCTCACAAGCGCATACAGGAGGGACATTGTTGATTCTTGATATTGGAAGTATGGCTGTGTCTATAGCTCCTTGTGAAAACTCTTCCCTGCTACAAGCCCAGGGTACACTGCAGAGACTCCAGACTAATCACATCAGAAATAATCACATCTTTACATGCAGAAAAAGCTAGAAATGAGAATAGTGATTATGCATGTGTCACTCATCACAACTCAGAATTCTTCACATGTCAAAACTTTATGCAAGCAGATGAACTGACCTGTTTTCTCAATCTCCCATTGTCAGTATGTTGGGGTCCAGAGGGAAGGGAATTAACAGAATCCCTTGGACAGATTTGCTCACAAAAGGGAACTTCCACCTAGACATGGAACCCTCACTGCCAGCCTCCCTTGGCCCTGATTTGGTGATCATCACTTTCAGCAGAGGGTTCTGGGCTCTCCCACACAATATATCATGTTCTTAATCTGTAATAAACATTTCCTTCCATCATACACTTGATTTGGAAATATAATCCTGTTCACATCTGTCTTTTCAATGACTTAATGAGTCTTTGTTGGGACAAATATAATTAATTTTAACAAAGTCTAAATTATCTATATTTCCATTGCTCCTCTGTTGAGTGTTTTTACAAAAACACACCCCCCCAAATGTGGCCATCTTCTGTTGTCCATGCTGACTGGTTATAGCAGCCATAGGGACTAGAATAGCCTCTGGAGACAGGAGTGGCATCCTGTTGGAAGAAATATCCACAACTCTAGAAGTGACTTTGGAACTGGGTAAAGAGTGGATGCAAGAATAATGCTCTGCCACATGACACAAACATCACTGATTTTCATGACCAGAGTGTTATTGTAAATACAGGTTTAAAGACATTTTAAGTGAGGACTCAGAAGGAAGTACAACAAAATATAGAGGAAGATTATGTTTTCTAAATATACTTAAATATTGATGGGCATGTGTTATTTAATGTGGGGGAGTTTCATCCAGCAGAGCTCTCCCGGCACCTACAGATGAAAATATGTCTACCAGGACAGGATCTACTTGGGGAGAAAAGGCTGACCAATCTCTCAGAGGAGAAAGGTCTTGAACCTCTCTCTCAATGGGCTTTTATTGAGTTTAGCTTGCATAGGGATGCATATCCAAGAAAGGAGATATAGTTTACAGATAACATTTCTGGGATCATGGGGTCCTCTTGAGTCAGGGTCTGGTAGACAGGGTGATGCTTATAGGCTGTAAAACCTTGGGAAACAAACTTATTTGTGTTTGGACCCTTAACATTTAAATTGAGGGCACTCTTAGCAAAGCAGATTTCGCAGGATTTAATGCATTCTTTCTCAGACCTGATTGTCCCCGCACCAGGAATCACTGGTTGTGGCACAGGGATGCACCCTGCTTTGGCATTGTTTCAGGCCTGAATCAAGTGGGACAAGCAAGGCAGCCAATAGATTAGGAGACTTTTTACAGATAAAATGAGGATTCAGACTATGATAAAGCTGAGGGTGTGAGCTTCTTTTGTACATCCTCCTTAATCCCTTAAATCCTTACCTAATGCCCCCTTCATGACAGTGCCTGTCTTAGGTTGTCTTTTCCTTGAGGATTCTTACCTGACGTTGACTATCCAGCCATCTTCCAGGAGCCAAGCAGGGTGAAGTAAAGGGACCAGAGGCTCCACCCATGCCAGAAGGATAAATTTTGTCTAGTTAGTCCCAAGGCCCCCTAGCCATGGGGCCTTTTTGCCTGTCATCTGGGTTACAGCTGCTGAAGCCAGGCAGGGCAGTTCTCAACAATCTAAAAATGGAAACATTAATGATTCTGCATATTGAAAACAAGGGACATAGGAACATGTCATTGTGAGTTGATGGAAAGGGGATTTTTTTTTTTGTTATACACATTCACAGTTTCACAGTTTCTCTGCTTTACTTGACAACAATGTCACATTTCCAGACAATTAGCTGCTGGACACCTTTTAGATCATTTATCCTCAGGTCACACCATGGGTCCTCCAAGCCACATAATTCATTGGGGCCCCATTTGTGAAATCTCTGAACACTTACAGGGAACAGAGGACATCCCTGCCTGTAGGAGCACTGGTGATGAACGGTCATAGATTCATTGCACCAAGAGGCCTTTCTCAGTCCATTGTCATAGTCATTGCCACCACCATCATCATCATCATCATCATCATCATTGGCTTATTTACACTTGTTCTTATCATTTCTTTGCATCTTGTGGTTTTCCACATGCAATGGCAATTTATTTGAAAATAAAGTGGTGCCTATATTCTAGAAGTCATGGAGAGACTGAGTCCACAACAGCACCACCTGTTGATTGGCCCATGGCCTCCAAAAGTCTGAGGACACTAGACAACAAACTGATTCCTGCTCACAGGTTGGACCAAGACCCCTGTCCAATTCCATCTCATCATTTCATTACTTACAATCATTCTTCAGATTTTCTGTACACCTGGTAGTTATCCACTAATAGTGAATTATTTTCTTATTTTTATTTCAGTAATTTTATGGTTGTTAATTGGAATAGGTACTCAGACTCTATTTTGTGTTCTATTTGACTGCTGACAAATGATGGGTCATCCTGCCTCTACTCCATCTGCCCCACAGAAGAAGTTTGATTATAAAGATTGTGCCTTCTCTTTAGATGTCACTGGGAGACTGAAACCACATAAACCCATGTAAGTGGAATCTCCCTCCCCTACAACCTTGACAAAATAAAGCACTGAGCCAGCCTCCTCTCCTGGCTCTATCAAAGATCATCTGACTTTTTGTTGGTCCTTTCTGTTCCTCCAAGATATTTCACTCAGTGTGTAATGAATGCTACATGTCCCCTTGGTGAGTGTGTTTTCACCAGTGTGGACATCCAGAGCAAACCGTCATGGGTCCCTCTGCTTCTATGTGGTGTCATGCCTGCTTGGTGCTGTGAGCATGATGCCATCTCAATGACTGTCACCACCAAAAATCTTTCTCTTCCATTCTTGGGTTCATTTGCCTGTGGTACCCATTGTTCAGCATGCATGTGTCTTGTTGATGGCCATTTTGGAAACTAAGTGGAGTGGTTCCGGTGTTCCCTATTTCCTCCAAAAGAGCCTCTGCTTACATTCAGCTGATGTGGGTAAGATAGTCTGATGATTCATTGGAACTGGTCACAAGAGTGAATGAAAGAGACTGTTTTCTGTCCATGTAATAATGTTATCTACCTTAACAATAGCCTTTTATAACACAGAGGCTTCAGAAGTGAGCTCAGAATCAGGGACTCAGAGATGTTCCCCGAGGAAAATTGTTAAAGGAAAAGGTAATCAGAGAAGAAACACACTCAAACCTCCAACTTCAACTGCACCTGGAATGGCCATTGTATTCAGGGACATAGGAGCACCCTGGTGGTCCCAACACCTCCTGCAGTGTGGTTTGTGTCTGCACTCACACCAACTTATCCTCACAGTGTTTGTCACAGAGTAATACACAGCCACATCCTTGGCTCTTGGGCTGTTCATTTGCAGGTACAGCCTGTTCTTGGCATTGTCTCTGGAGATGGTGGATTGGCCTTTCACAGAGGTGGCATAGTATGTGTTAGTAGCATGTACATTAATGTCTGAGGCCCACTCCAGTCCCTTCCTTGGAGATGGGCAGACACATTTCATTTTGTAGCTACTGAAGCTGGATTGAGAGGTCATGCAGGAGATTTTTAGAAACCCCCCAGGCTGCACCAAACCTTCTCCAGATTCCACCTATTGCACCTGATACTGGGCACCTACAAACACAAATACATCACGTCAGAAAACAGTCATGCCTCCACTCTTTCTCTGTCATACCCACTCACATACTAAGTGCCTCTAGTTCTTCATAATTTACCTCTTAAAATAGCAATAAGGAAAACCAAGATGAACCCAGATTCCATGGTGTGTGGCTTGTGTTCTGTCTTGACCAGGGACTGGGAACATGTGGGAATCCCAGGCTGGGCTTATGTACCAGAGCTTCAGGGTCAGTAGCTATGGTGCTATTCATGAGCAGGCACCTCCTATTTTCATGTTCTCCTGCTATATAAGGAGTTCTGGGTTTGGAGACCTGCAGAGAATTCAATGCCTCCATGCAGGTGCATATCACTTGTGGACTCTGGTCATGATAGAATTTCAATAAATAAAGACAGAACTCTGAGCCAGCCTTGGGCATGTCCAGGTGACCATGTCTGATATAAGTGAGCCCAACATCTGGGTCTCTGCCCTTCCCACTTGCCCCACATCTCCCCTGAAACTAATCCAGAGAAGACTGGAGCATACCCCTTTAGATTGTAGGAGCCCGTTTCTATATGAATTTATGAAGGAGTGTGTGTGTCTAGTGTTACATACACTCCAGTGCTGGAGACAAGTGCACATGTGGAAAAGAGACCATGGGCTTTTAACATGCAGGAGGGGACTCAGTTTGCACAGTGATGGTGGTGCCATCAGTTATGATTGTCTCTGGCTTCCTGACCTTCAAAGACACAAAGCAGACACAATGTTGAGAAGGTGCTTTTCTATTACCAGACTCAGAGCCACTGAGAAAGTAAAAATTCACAGAGCTTATGGAGAAACTCTTCATTTAAAACAACTGGAAGGGCCATTTATAGGGGTTTTCACTGCATACACATTTATAAAATAACTTTAAAGAAGATAATAGAATAGGTTATTAGTGAAATCCTTGTGTATCATAATATGTATGATCAGTAAGATTGACTTTAGTTATCTGAAATATGCTTGGTTCTGTGAATTCTAAATGGAGACAGAGGGAGATGAGACTCCAGGAGAAGAAAGTGATGTGACCACTGACATTGGCTGAAAAATTCATTGTTGTGGAGAAGGAGGAACAGGCCGTAGCACAAAGACTGCAGTTCTAGATTCTGGAAAATACAAACAGACTCACCTGTCTGAGACTGCTCAGGTAGCATAGTATAGAATAGAATAGGAAATGAAGAAGACAAAGACTTTTCATGCACAACCCATGGACCCGAACTGGGGTGGGGCAATGCAGGAGGGTAGAGGTCTGCATGGTGGAGGGGCATAACTGGGAGAAAAATTGGGACAACTGCAATAGTTTAAACAATAAAATATACTTTAAAAAGAGAATATGTTGTTTTAAAAAGTAATTTATTTATTTTTTAGAGAGAGGGGCAGGGAAAGAGAAAGAGAGGGACAGAAACATCAATGTGCGGTTGCTTTTAGTGTGCTCCCTACTGTGTCACAAAATTGGCTCACAACTCACCATGTGCCCTGACTGGGAATCAACCTGTGGACACTTTGGTTTGAAGGCCTGTGCTCAATCCGCTAAGCTACACCAGCCAGGATGAAAATATGCTTTTTTAAGTGTCGATCAATTTATATTGATGGTCAATATAATAAATAAGTGTCTTCACTCATTTAAAAAATAATTATACTTTCAGTTACTCTTCTCACATTCATTTCTCCTTTCTTATAATAGTATTAATCTCCTTACACTGACATTAATACTGGCTATTTTCTGTTGATAGTGTGACTGAGGTAGGGGCTATTTCTGTGGGTGTGGCTTATTTCCTGTTCTGTCTGGTTTTGTCCTGGCAGCATTAGCACAACAGCATAGAAGATGTGATGGGTTGAGAGACTCTCAGTCAGCCAGGTGGTGGGAAGGACCCATGAAAGAATGACCCAGCAACAGCCAAACGCCAACTACAACTAGAAAGCTCACATAACTGGCAGAAAGGGCACACCAAGAGCATCAAGCTGAGGAGATCAAGGTAATGCACCAGTGAATTCCACACATCTCCTAGAATAGAAGGTCACAACACAAAGTCAAGGAGTCAAACCAGATATTTAACAAAAGTTAATGCACAGCCATTTCCTCAGCTCTCAGGCTTATCAGCTCCATGCAGGCTGTGCTCCTGGCTGTGTCTGTGGCCATGGTGACTCTGCCCTGGATCCTTTGTGCATAGATTGCAGCACTATATTGAGGGTCAACTTGCCCCATCCATCCTGCTCTTTTCCTTGGGCCTGTCTCACCCAGTGCACAGCATAACTGGTGGTGTGTCCAGAAGCCTTCCAGGAGACCTCCACTGAGTCCCCAGGTGTCCTCACTTCAGCACCAGCCTGAACCAGCTGCACCTGTGAGTAAAAATCTAAGGAGAGTGTTCAGGAGTGGGAGGAAATCTCTATTCATTGTCCCTGGTCCTCTCCTCAACCCAGGAATGGGGAAACCCCTTACCTCTGGCAAAAACCACCATGATGTAGGTTATTCTGCTCCAGTCCATGGTGAGGAGCTTTGCTCTCACAACTTCTGTAGGGGAGGGTGTGGCTGTTGGTGATGCTCTCAGGGTACAGACAGACCCACATTCAACCTAGTCTACCTCTTCTCATTTGCATATGCATGGAGCAGAGTGTTTCATAGTTGAAGGCTTGACCCCACCTGAGAGAAGTTATAGAACCCAGGGAAAATGCTCAGAGAGAGTCTGGGGGTCCAAATCCTATACAGTTGTCAGATATGGGTCCCCCGCCAGGTCTCTGAGCTCTGTGTAGATACAGCTCCTTCCACTGAGGAACAAGCTCCCACAGGACATGTTCGTCATTGTGAACCCATATTTGTGAGACATGGAGACCTCCTGGACCAATTCTGTCCTTCAATGTCTGAATGGCTGAATCTTAGACCAGTGTGTCTCCAAAATTCTCCCCCAAGTGAGTTAATAAAACCAACTCTGATCACTGTTCCTTACAATTCAGATATAAAGAAGCCCTAAAATATCATTGACTCTGGTTCTCATGTATCATGGAGGTTGGAAAATGCCCTGATAGAATAAGACATTTACAGTCACCACATGCACAAATTTTCTTTTAGAGGTTTTCATTAAAAGAAAAAGGCACAGGCCCTCATAAGAAACCTTTTTCCAGCTCCTCTGCACCTGTCCCGGGGCAGCTGCTCTGAGCTTCCTGGATCCTGCACACTCCTAATGTCATGTCTGCACCATGCTCGAGAGGTTCCTGTCAGGACTCACAGAACATGAACTTCTCAGTGTGTCTAGTCCAGAATGAAAGTTGTTTTCTGGCTTCTGGAAACTCCCTCAGAGACACTATGTGCTTTAATTCTCTGAGCACATAGAACAGACCTTACTAAACCCCAGTACACTTCATGGAATCTCATAGACAGGACTCTGTGAAGCCACAGGGAAGCCCCTTCCCTGGATCTGCCCGAAGCATGACACAGGCAACACCCCTGAGCCTAGAAGCTCTTCTGCGTTTGGGGACCTCTGGTGTTCTGAGGTACCTCTGGGGGAAGGTCCCATCTGGGTGTCCCTTCATGTGTTCCAAATCCCACTGCACGTCTACTGCTCAATGAATGACAAGTGGACACTGTGATGGTTTTCATGGTAATGGACTCCAGGTCTCCCTTTTCTGCTGTACCTATCACTTGGAAAGTTCCCCCAATGGAGTCTATGTCATGGTATGTCTTTGTGGGTGAGGTAATATCTGTGTGTGTCACCCAAGTTTTTTGTCTATTCTTGATGTTCCATCTATATGGTTATCTTCTCTTCTAACCATACAGCCCATAGACCTCAGACTCTGCATGCCATGTGGAGACAGACTCACTGCTCAGTGACCCTCAGATGCACCAGTCAGTCCCTGTAATAATCACCATCTCCTCCTGCACCTGGATTTCTTGTTCAACCCTCATGGACTTCCTCACACTGATCAAGACATCAGGGGTAGAAATCATACACCACTGGTCATTATGTAGACTCCTTTTCAAAGGGGATATTCTCCAGGGTTGGTCATGAGGAGCAGTGGTGATGTTCCCCATGTGGGTTCCACGTGCTCCAAATCCAGCAGCCCAGCAGGCATGGAGTTCTTGCTTAGTTCCCAGGACAGATGAGAATATCTGTTTTGGTTTTTGCTGTCTGGGGAGTGTCACAGGTGGCTTCTATGGAGAACACAGAGAAAGTTCCCATTTTCTTAGGACCATGTGTCAGTGTGAATTAACAAGCATATGTCAGTTATGTGTGCCACCACCTCATTTAAGTCACTGCATATTTACCCTCTAGTCAATCTTATTATTGCAGTGTACTGTCAATTAGAACCTGCATCAAGGAAGCATTCTTTCTAAATGAATGTTCACAATAATCTTACAGATTGAATAAATCTCTATCATTTCAGGAAAAGGTAATCATGACCTTTTCTGCATGAAGGCAAAGATCAAGATGGAGGAAAATCACTTCCAAGATAAATCGCTGAGGAACCAAATCGTATGCGTTGTTGTCAGTTTTGCCTGCTGAATCTGTATCAGTGAGTTCTGATGGCATACAGTTCTGCTCTATCCATTTTCAGTAAACTTTCCTGAGTATTGATGAGGCTCTGGTGTTTTCAATGGGCCTCACAGGTTCAGGGCACAGAGGATGTTAGGTAATAGCTTTGTGAATTAACGTGACATGATTTAATGTTATCCTTCTGTTTGTTCACTGAATGCATCTTGAAATTTACCTTTATAGTGAATTGATGCTTATATTACAGTCAGTGAGATGTCCCAAAGCCTAGGAACTGTGTTTCAGTCAGCAGAGGCAGGAGATCTGCCATAATCCATCTTGACCTGAAGTCTGAAGATCAGGGTTCCCAGGGCAGAAGACCTCTGTCTCAGCCATAAAATCCAGCACACAGGAGGCAAAGGTTTAATTTTCCCTCTTCACTTTTTGTCATTTAGTATCTTAATGGAGAGGATGGTGCCCATCCTCACTGTGGTAAAAACAATCTGCTTTTCTGAGCCACCATTTCAAAGGTAAGTTCACCTGTAAACACACTTAGACAAACCTATAAATGACTATCAGCCAAATGTTCAGTCACCTTGTGATCTAGTCGAACTAACACAAAACCAGCAGTCACAACAGAACTATTTAGGGGAAGAGTTCCAAGACAGAGATGATATGCATTTGCCCAATGCATGTAGTAGAGGTCAACCAACCACTTTAGACTCATTGTGGTGAATGCTTCCTTAGGTACCTACATGCTGAATATCAGGTGAAAAGGAAGCTCCTGCCAGAGAATTACATAGGAGTCACTGAACGTGAATCCAGAACCTTTGCAGGAGAGTCTCACAGACTCTCCAGGCTGCCTCAGGCCCCCACCAGACTCCACCAACTGCACCTCACATTGGACACCTGCAGACAGGAGATTTTCATTAGCAGTGGACACACAAACAGAATGTCCCGGCTCCTTTGTAATGTTACCATGCAAAAGCATGAGAACAAGTGCCCAGCTCAGCTCAAATTTCATGGTCCTTCCTCTTGGTTAACGGCTTCTATGAGTGTTTACTGCAGAGACCCATGGGTTGGGACTGATCTCCCTGAGGTGCAGGGACAGCCACAAGTCTCAGTTTATTTGTACATATTGATGCCCATTTACATGTGATGCCCATTTACATGTGATGCCCCCATAGTGACAGAGAAGTCCCTGAGTGATAGTCCCCACTTGACATGAGGGAAAAGCACATTCATTCTGACAGTGTAGGCATTTATAAAGATGGATTAGTTTTTGTATTGTAGAGTTATTATTGTTTCTGCTAAATTCTACCATCAGTCAGTTTAACACAATTTAATCCACAGCGATATTCCATATGCATAGCATTTCATGCTATTCAGCTCAGCATAAACTCTTTGTATGACATTGTCCATGTGTTGACACACAGAGCTAGGTTCATCCCCATTGTCAGCCTCCCAGGCTGAGGGCAGTGGACACTTCAAGGACTGGTTTCTTCTTCTGTCAAGACAGAATCCCTGCCCATTGTGCATCTGTGCACTGAGAGCCGCTCATTGTGGAGAAAGAGAGTGGGGAGAAAAAACAAAAACATGTAGAGTCTTTTACCTGACCTGGACACCATCTCTGCTCAGCCTCTTCAGCCTCCTCCCCAAATGGCTTAACAACTGTCACATCAAGTGACTGAGGTGCACACAGCACATTAATAATTATTTGGGAAGTGTTAAAATAATCTACATATCATGCTGTCATTATTACATACAATCTCTGGGAACTTTGAAAAAATGGCATGCTTAGTTAAAATAATAAAACTACATAAACACACAGTACCACTTGGTCAATGCTACACTGAGGTGGCATTCATGCCCATGCCTTCAGCACACAGCAGTCACGTCCCTGTGACATGATGAATGGAAGAAACATGAATTTATGAATTTTACCTCCAGTAAAATGTGGACCTCCATCCATGCTGATGTTGTAAATATTGAAAGAGTTCATAGATTATACCCACTTCTAATGCTGCCTTCCTGCTGCACTGTTTAAGAGCCCCCCATGACTTTCAACCAGGGAAAATTGCCTATAAAAAACACCAGAGAAAAACTGCCCTTGAATAACATTGGAAGGACACTGATGCTGTACTTTTTTTTGGAATCCTTCAATTTTTTTTTTTATTTTAGTTTACTCAGTACAGTTTCTATTCTTTATTCCCATTCCAGCCCACCCACCCATTCCTCCCTTCCTCCCTCCAATTTCTAAACCCCCTAGTTTTGTCCATGTGTCCTCTATATTTGTTCCTGTAAACCCTTCCCTTCTCCCCTGAAATTCCCTCCCCTCTCCCCTCTGGGCACTGACAACCTGTCCTCTATTTCAGTGTCTTTTGTTATATTTTATTTGTTTCTTTGTTTTGTTGTTTAGGTTCCTGTTAAAGGCGAGATCATATGGTATTTGTCTTTCAATGCCTGGCTTATTTCGCTTTGATGCTGTACTTTTAATAACACATATGACAGCAAATCTCCAGAAAGGCAGCCCTTGTGATCATGTCACTCTACAACCCTACTACATTGTTGTTGCTGTAACAATCTACTGTGAACTGGGTCATTGGCCAAGAAATTTATTTATCAATGATCTGGAGAAGGGAAATGCAATATTAGCTTCTGGCAGAGTGATGTCAGTTACAGAGCAGATTGCTATATGACTGTTTGTTCATTGTAATCTCAGAGGGTGGATGGGGCAAGGGAGCTTCCTCTCTTCTCTTTTACGAAGGACATGATCACATTCATGACAGCCCCACCCTAAAACCATCACTTGCCCCAAGGCCCCATGTCCTAACACAACCACATGAGCTTCAGGTTTTAATAACCTCAGAGTTTTGGAGTGACACCAACACCAGCTCAGAGCAACAACAAATGAATCAAATCATGCTTCCACCCAATTGGAAGGCTACTTCAGCAGAGCTCCCCAAACTGAGGATCCCTATAAATCCGTGGACACTTCTGATCATTGGAAGCAGAAACTGGACCCAAGCCATTCAGAACCAGCTGACATCCCTGAAGAGTGCACAGGTTCCACCCTACACTTTGAAAAGAGATGTTCATATAATTTATTATCCCCCTTTTTGCATACATATAATGGTTACTTTAATTTTCTATGGACTAAATTTGTTTTTCTACCCATAATTTCAGGTGCCTCTGTGTTCTCACTCATGTTTCCTAGGTGCTCAGTGACATAAGGAGCCAGGCTCTAGTGTTTGATGTCTGATGCTGGCATGTTGAGGTTCACCACCCTCTCTCTCTCCTCCTGCACACATGGGAAATCTGACATGGAAGTAGGGATTCTCCCTAGTTTGATGCAGGTGGGAGATGGAAACCACACAAACCCCTTTCATAACAAAGACCCTCCTTAGGTGAGAACAATGAAACCTGGACCAGACCCCTTATCTGACGTGACACAGCCACTGCTGACCTGCTGAAAAGTCTGCTCTGCTCTCAACAGACTCCTCAATGAAGGGACAAACATTCCCACAGTCCCTCTGTGTGTGTGAAATCATCACCCTGGACATCCACACCATGGTATGGTAGGGGTCCCCCTACGTCCACATGATGTCAACTACTACTGATGTCATGGATGTGGAATTAAGTCAATGACCATCACCCCTGTTTTCCCCCCACCCCGCTTCTGGGACTAGGTTCCTACAACTATGGAGCCCACTGTTCAGCATGCCTCCTGTTACTGTCTGGCTTGGACTCGGAACTGTGTGGGGACGGACTCCTTGCTGGGTCCAGGAGAGCCTCTGGTTGGATTCAGCTGATTTGGGTCAGGAGGTTTGATAATTCATTAGGGTAGGGGTCAGAAAATGTATGTGACGCTCTGACCTTACAGCATGTGAGAATGTTTTCCTGTAAGGACAACAAGCCTCTGTAAGTCAGATACTGAAGAGGACAGCACAGAAACATGAAGGTAGTGAGGCTCCCAGAGGGAAATTGCTGTGTGGAGAGTTAACCCGGCTTGTACCAGGAAACAGCCCTTAAACTGCATGTTCATAGCAGCACAATTTACAATAGCTAAGTGCTGGAAACAACCCAGGTGCCCATCAGTAAATGAATGGATCAAAAAACTTTGGTACATTTATACAATGGAATTCTATGCAGCTGAAAGAAAGAAGGAACTCATACCCTT
>JAPYXV010001860.1:0-13694 GCA_028533065.1 Trachops cirrhosus | reverse complement strand
GTCCAACTCTCAGTAGAAGTTGAAATGGATGTTGCCTCTAGTAATACATAGTGTTTCAACATGCTGCAGTTCTGTTCCTCTGAAATTTTACTTTAATAGTAATTTTCATGAAGTAATAACTTCCAACATCAACTCTGTGTTCTAGTAGAGTAAGAAGAGTTTTATCCAGTTGTTTGCTTTAAGTAGAATTCTCAGTGAATTACTGAATGCTCCAAAGTAATCCTTCATATAAAGAGTAATGGGATGTTAAGACATGTGTGGAGGATGTAGTATGTGACGGGGAGGAAAGTGTTTTCTGAATGTGAATCTGAATGTCAATCTAACAGCACCCTTTCCATTTTAAAGTGTATTTATCTGATTGAAGAGTAATGAGCTGTGTAAATAGTGGTCAGTCTCTCAGATTCAGATTCTTTCAACACACTATGGTTAGGTGAAAATCTTCTGAATTGTTTCTTACAATACTCAATGTAAAACTTTCAGTAGAGTTTCTAACAAATGTTATCGCTAGTTATACATCCTCTTTTAACACTACTGTGGAAATGTTACTCTCAAATGCCAGTTTGGTGGCAATTTCCATTACAAAATACCTTCTAATATCAACTCTGTGTTACAACTGTGTTACCAGAGTTCTAACTCATTGTCTGCTTTAAGAAGCAATATCAATGAAGTACAAATTTCCCAAAGTATCCCTTCATGTAAAAAGTAATTGAATCATAAGTCGTGTGTGTAGCATGTAGTAGTTCACACGGAAAAAAAGGTTTTCTAAATGTGAAATTGAATGTGAATCCAACAGCACCCTTTCCATTTTAAAGTGTATTTACCTGATTGAAGAGTAATGAGCTGTGTAAATAGTGGTTAGTCTCTCAGAAATCAGATTCCTTCAACAAACTGTGTTTAAGTGAAAATCTTCTGCATTGTTTCTTACAATACTCAATGTAAAACTTTCAGTAGAGTTTCTAACAATTGTTATCTCTAGTTATACATACTCTTTTAACACTACTGTAGAAATGTTGCTCTCACATGCCAGTTTGGTAGTTATTTTCATTAGGAAATAGCTTCTAATATCAAGTCTGTGTTACAACTGTGTCACTAGAGTTCTAAGTCATTGTCTGCTTTAAGTAGCAATATCAATGAAGTACAAATATCCCAAAGTATCCCTACATGTAAAATGTAATTGGACCATGAGACGTTTGTGTAGCATGTGGTAGTTCACTGGGAGAAAAGGATTTTCTGAATGAGAAAATGAACATGAATCTAACAGCATACTTTCTGTTCCAAAGTGTATTTATCTGACTGAACAGTGGTAAACTGTTTCAACCATTGTCACTCTTTCCCAAATGAGGCTGTCTTGAACGAACCCCCTTAAGAGAACACCTTGTACGTTTGCTACAACAATTCTCAATGCCCATCTTTCAGTAGAGGTTGAAATGAATGTTGCCTCTAGTAATACATAGTGTTTCAACATGCTGTAGATCTCTTCCCCTAAAATGTCACTTTACCAGTAATTTTCATGAAGTAATAACTTCCAATATCAACTCTTTGTTCCAGTTGAGTTAGAAGAGTTTTATCCAGTTGTTTGCTTTAAGTAGAATTCTCAGTGAATTATTGAATGCTCCAAAGAAATCCTTCATGTAAAAAGTAATGGGATGATAAGACATGTGTGGAGGATGTAGTATGTGACTGGGAGAAAAGGGTTTTCTGAATGTGAAAGTGAATGTGAATCTAACAGCACCCTTTCCATTTTAAAGTGTATTTCTCTGATTGAAGAGTAATGAACTGTGTCAATAGTGGTCAGTCACTCAGAAATCAGATTCTTTGAACACACTATGTTTAAGTGAAAATCTTGTGCATTGTTTCTTACAATACTCAATGTCAAACTTTCAGTAGACTTTCTAACAAATGTTGTCTCTAGTTATGCATACTCTTTTAACACTACTGTAGAAATGTTGCTCTCATATGCCAGTCTGGTAGTAATTTTCATTAGGAAATAGGTTCTAATATCAAGTCAGTGTTACAACTGTGTTACCAGAGTTCTAACTCATTGTCTCCTTTAAGTAGCGATATCAATGATGTACAAGTATGCCAAAGTATCCCTTCATGTAGAAAGGAATTGGATCATAAAACGTGTGTGTAGCATGTAGTAGTTCACTGGGAGAAAAGGGTTTTCTGAATGAGAAACTAAACATGAATCTAACAGCACACTTTCTGTTACAAAGTGTGTTTATCTGACTGAACAGTGGTAAACTTTTTCAACCATTGTCAGTCATTCCTAAAGGAGGCTGTCTTGAACAAAGCATGTCATGAGAACGCCTTGTACGTTTTGTACAACAATATTCAATGTCCAACTCTCAGTAGAAGTTGATATGAATGTTGCCTCTAGTAATACATAGTGTTTCAACATGCTGTAGTTCTGTTCCTCTGAAATGTCACATTCCTAGTAATTTTCATTAAGAAAAAACTTCCAAAATCCACTCTGTGTTCCAATTGAGTTAGAAGAGTTTTATCCCGTTCTTTGCTTTAGGTAGAATTCTCAGTGAATTACTGAATGCTCTAAAGTAATCCTTCATGTAAAAAGTAAGGGATGATAAGACATGTTTGCAGGATGTAGTATGTGACTGGGAGAAAAGGGTTTTCTGAATGTAAAACTGAATGTGTATCTAACAGCACCCTTTCCATTTTAAAGTGTATTTATCTGATAGAAGAGTAATGAACTGTGTCAACAGTGGTCAGTCACTCAGAAATCAGATTCTTTGAACACACTATGTCGAAGTGAAAATCTTGTGCATTGTTTCTTACAATACTCAATGTAAAACTTTCCGAAGAGTTTCTAACAAATGTTATCTCTAGTAATGCATACTCTTTAACACTACTGTAGAAATGTTGCTGTCACATGCCAGTTTGGTAGTAATTTCCATTAGGAAATAGTTTCCAATATCAAGTCAGTGTTACAACAGTGTTACTAGAGTTCTAAGTCATTATCTGCTTTAAGAGGCAATATCAATGAAGTACAAATTTCCCAAAGTATCCCTTCATGTAAAAAGGAATTGGATCCTAAGACGTGTGTGTAGCATGTAGTAGTTCCCTGGGAGAACAGGGTTTTCTGAATGAGAAAGTAAACATGAATCTAACAGCACACTTTCTGTTACAAAGTGTATTTATCTGATTGAACAGTGGTAAACTTTTGCAACCATTGTCAGTCATTCCCAAATGACGCTGTCTTGAACAAACCATGTTATGAGAACACCTTGTACGTTTTGTACAACAATACTCACTGTCCTACTGTCAATAGAAGTTGAAATGAATGTTGCCTCTAGTAATACATAGTGTTTCAACATGCTGTAGTTCTGTTCCTCTAAAATGTCACTTTACTAGTAATTTTCATGAAGTAATAAATTCCAATATCAACTCTGTGTTCCAATTGAGTAGGCAGAGTTTTATCCCATTGTTTGCTTTAAGTGGAATTCTCAGTGAATTACTGAACCTTCCAAGGAATCCTATACATAAAAAGTAATGGGATGATAACACATGTGTGGAAGATGTAGTATGTGACTGGGAGAGAAAGGTTTTCTGAATGTGAAACTGAATGTCAATCTAACAGCACCCTTTCCATTTTAAAGTGTATTTCTCAGATTGAAGAGTAATGAACTGTGTCAACAGTGGTCAGTCTCTCACAAATCAGATTCTCTCAACACACTATGGTTAAATGAAATTCTTGTGCATTGTTTCTTACAATACTCAATGTAAAACTTTCAGTAGAGTTTCTAACAATTGTTATCCCTGGTTATACATCCACTTTTAACACTACTGTGGAAATGTTGCTCTCAAATGCCAGTTTGGTAGTAATTTTCATTAGGAAATAGCTTCTAATACCAACTCTGTGTTACAACTGTGTTAGCAGAGTTCTAACTCATTGTCCGCTTCAAGTACCAATATCAATGAAGTACACATATCCCAAAGTATCCCTACATGTAAAAAGCAATTGGATCATAAGACTAGTGTGTAACATGTAGTAGTTCACTGGAATAAAAGGGTTTTCTGAATGAGAAACTGAACATGAATCTAACAGCACACTTTCTGTTACAAAGTGTATTTATCTGACTGAACAGTGGTAAACTTTTTCAACCATTGTCCGTCATTCCCAAATGAGGCTGTCTTGAACAAAGCACGTCATGAGAACGCCTTGTAAGTTTTGTACAACAATACTCAATGTCCAACTCTCAGTAGAAGTTGAAATGAATGTTGCCTCTAGTAATACATAGTGTTTCAACATGCTGTAGTTCTGTTCCTCTGAAATGTCACATTACTAGTAATTTTCATAAAGAAATAACTTCCAATATCAACTCTCTGTTCCAATTAAGTTAGAAGAGTTTTATCCAGTTGTTTGCTTTAAGGAGAATTCTCAGTGAATTACTTAACCTTCCAAAGGAATCCTATATGTAAAAACTAATGGGATGATAACACATGTGTGGAAGATGTAGTATGTGACTGGGAGAAAAGGGTTTTCTGAATGTGAAACTGAAGGTGTATCTAACAGCACCCTTTCCATTTTAAAGTGTGTTGATCTGTTTGAACAGTAATGAACTATGTCAAGAATTGTCCGTCAGTCAGAAATCAGACTGTTTAAACACACCATGTTTAGGAGAAAATCTTGTACATTGTTTATAACAATACTCAGTATACAACTTTCAGTAGAAGTTTTAATGGATGTTGTCTCTAGTTATACATACTGTTTTACCAGGACTGTAGTTACCTTTGTTTGTAATGACACTTTTGTACTGATTTGCATTAGCAAATACCTTCTTGTATCAACTCTGTGTTACAATTAACAGAGTTCTAAGTCGTTGTCAGTTTTAAGTAGAAATATCAATAAAGTACAATATTCCAAAGTATTCCTTTATGTAAAAAGTAATGGGATGATAAGACATGTGTGTAGGATGTAGTATGTGACTGGGAGAAAATGGTTTTATGAATGTGAAGTGAAATATAAATCTGACAGCACACTTTCTGTTCTAATGTATATTTATCTCATTGAACAGTAATGATCTGAATCAACAATGGTCAGTCACTTGGAAATGACACTGTCCAGAACAAAGCATGATACAAGGTATATCTTGTACATTATTGATAACATTACTCAATGTACACTTTTCAGTACAAGTTGAAATGAATGTTGCCTCCAGTTATACACACTTTTGTGATACTACTGTAGTTGTGTTCCTCTGAAATGCCACTCTTTTCATAATTTTCTTGAAGTACTGGGTTCTAATATCAACTCAGTGTTACAATGGAGTTAACAGAGCTCTAACTGATTGTCTGCTTTAAGTAGAAATATTGATGAAGTTCCGAGCACTCCAAAGTACTCTTTCATGTAAAAACGAATGGGATGATAAGACATGTGTGTATGATGTAGTATCTGACTGGGAGAAAAGGGTTCTGTGAATGTGAAACTGAATATGAATCTAACAGCACACTTTCTGTTACAAAGTGTACTTATATGGTTGAACAGTAATGAACTGTGTCAACAGTGGTCAGTCACTCAGAAGTCAGACTCTTTGAACACACTATGTTGGAGTGAAAATCTTGTGCATTTTTTCTTACAATACTCAATGTAAAACTTTCAGTAGAGTTTCTAACAATTGTTATCCCTGGTTATACATACTCTTTTAACACTAGTGTAGAAATGTTGCTCTCAAATGCCAGTTTGGTACTAATTTTCATTAGGAAATAGCTTCAAATATCAACTCTGTGTTACAACTGTGTTGCCTGAGTACTAACTCATTGTCCGCTTTAAGTACCAATATCAATGAAGTACACATATCCCAAAGAATCCCTACATGTAAAAAGCAATTGGATCATAAGACTAGTGTGTTACATGTAGTAGTTCACTGGGAGAAAAGGGTTTTCTGAATGAGAAACTAAACATGAATCGAACAGCACACTTTCTGTTACAAAGTGTATTTATCTGATTGAACAGTGGTAAACTGTTTCAACCATTGTCAGTCATTCCCAAAAGAGGCTGTCTTAAACAAAGCATGTTAAGAGAACGCCTTGTACGTTTTGTACAACAATACTCAATGTCCAACACTCAGGAGAAGTTGAAATGAATGTTGCCTCTAGTAATACATACTGTTTCAACATAATGTAGTTTTGTTCCTCTGAAATGTCACTTTACTAGTAATTTTCATGAAGTAATAACTTCTAATATCAACTCTGTGTTCCAATTGCGTTAACAGCGTTTTAACCCATTGTTTGCTTTAAGTGGAATTATCAGTGAATTACTGAATCCTCCAAAGTAATCCTTCACGTAAAAAGTAATGGGATGATAAGACATGTGTGTAGGATGTAGTATGTGACTGGGAGAAAAGGGTTTTGTGAATGTGAAACTGAATATGAATCTAAAAGCACTCTTTCTGTGACAAAGTGTATTGATCTGCATGAACAATAATGAACTGTGTCCACCATTGTCAGTCATTCAGAAATCACACTTTTTGAATACATGTTTAAGAGAAGATCTTGTACTTTGTTTATAACAATACTCAATGTACAAGTTTCAGTAGAATTTCTAATGGATGTTTTCTCTAATTGTACATACTGTTTTAACACTACTGAAGAAATTTTGCTCTCAAATGCAACTTTTGTAGTAATTTTCATTGGGAAATAGCTTCTAATATCAAGTCTGTGCTACAATTTAGTTAACAGAGTTCTAACTCATTGTCTGCATTACGTAGAAATATCAATGAATTCCTGAATTCTACAACATATTCCTTCATGTAAAAAGTAATCTGATGATAAGACATGTGTATGATGTAGTATCTTACTGGGAGGAAAAGGTTTTTTGAATGTGAAACTTAATATTAATCTAACAGAACTCTTTCTGTTACAAGGTGTATTTTTCTGATTTAACTTTAATGATGTGTGTCGAGCATTGCCTGTCAGTCAGAAATGAGAGTGTATTGAACAAAATATGTAAAGAGAACATCATGTACATTGCTTATAACAATATGCACCATACAACTTTCAGTAGAAGTTCTAATGAATGTTGCCTCTAGTAATACATACTGTTTTAACATACTGTACTTTTGTTCCTTTGAAATGCCACTTTTGTAGTAATTTTCGTGAAGTAGTTCCTCCTAATATCAATCAACTCAGTGTTACAATTGAGTTAACAGAGTTCTCACTCATTGTATGCTTTATGTAGAAAAAACACTGAAGTACTCCATCCTCCAAAGTATTCCTTCATGTAAAAAGTATAGAGATGATAAGACAAGTTTTAATAGTGTAGTACCTGACTGAGATAAAATGGTTTTGTGAATGGGAAACAGAATATCAATCCAACACCACACTTTCTGGAACAAATTTTGTTTGTCTGATTGAACAGTAATGAACTGTTTCAACCATTGTCAGTCATTCAGAAATGAGACTATCTTGAACAGAGCATGTTTCAGAGAACATCTTGTACATTTTTTATAACAAACTCAATGTACAACTTTCAGTAGAATTTGAAAGGAATGTTGTCTCTAATAATACATATTTTTTAACAGTACTGTAACAGTGTTTCACTGAAATGCCACTTTTGTAGTAATTTTCATTAAGAAATACCTTGTAATATGAACTCTGTTTTACAATTGATTAAACAGAGTTCTCATTGTCATCCCTAAGTATATAATGCACTGCTGTACAGAATCCTCCAAAGTATTCCTTCATGTAAAAAGTATAGGATGATAAGTATGTGTGTATACTTTAGTATCTGACTGTGAGAAAAAGGGTTTGTGATTGTGAATCTGAATATGAACCTAATGGCACATGTTCTGTAACAAACAGTATTTCTCTGTTTGTACAGTAAGGTACTGTTTCAACCATTGTCAGTCACTCCGAAATAAGAGTGTCTTGATCAAAGCATGTTTCAGGGAACATCCTGTACAATGTTTATAACATTACTCAATGTACAACTTTCAGTAGAAGTTGAAATGAATGTTGTCTCTAGTAATACATAGTTTTTTAACACTACTTTAGCAGTGTTGCTCTGAAATGTCAGTTTTGTAGTAATTTTCATTAAAAAATACCTTCCAATACCAACTCTTTGCTGCAATTCACTGAACAGATTTCTACCTCATTGTGTTCTTTAAATGGCAAAAATTCTGCATTACACAATCGTCTGAAGTATTATTTCATGTAGAAAGTATTGAAAAGTTTATATATCTGTGTACAGTATTATATCTGATTGTGAGAACAAGGTTTTGTGAATGTGGAACAGATATCAATCCAATAGCACACTTTCTGTAACAAATTATGTTTCTCTGATTGAACAGTCATGAACTCTCTCAACTGTTTTCAGTCACTCGGAAATCAGACTGTCTTGAACAAAGCATGTTTAAGAGAACAGGTTGTACAAGGTTTACAACATTACTGAATGTACTAATTTCAGTAGCACTTGAAATGATTGGTGTCTCTAGTAATACATACTGTTTTAACACTATTGTAGTTGTGTTGCTCTGAAATGCCACTTTTGTAGTAATTTTCATTAAGGAATAGCTTCTAATATCAACTCTGTGTTACAAGTGAGTTAACTGCGTTCTACCTCATTGTCTTCTTAAAGAAAACACTGCAGTACAGAATCCTCCAAAGTATATTTTCATGTAAAAATTATAGGGAAGATATGACATGTCTGTACCGTGTAGTATCTGACTGGAGAAAAAAGTTTTTTGAATGTGAAACACAATATGATTCTAAAAGTACACTTTCTGTAACAAAGAGTATTTCTCTGATTGAAAATTAATGAACTGTTTCAACCATTGTCAGTCACCAGAAAATCAGACTGTCTTGAATAAAGAATGTTTAAGAGAACATCTTGTATATTGTTTTTAACATTACTCAGTGTTAAACTCAGTAGAATTTAATGAATGTTGTGTCCAGTGATACATACATTTTAACACTACTGTAACTGTGTTGCTCTGAAATGCCACTTTTGTGGTAATTTTCATTAAGAAATGCCTTCCAATATTAACTCTGTGTTACAATTGATTTAACAGAGTTCTAACTCATTGTCTTCTTTAAGTAGGAAAACCTCTCCAGTACAGAATCCTGCAACATATTCTTTCATGTAAAATGTATAGGGAAGTTAACAAATCTGTGTACACTGTTATATCTGAGTTGGAGAAAAATGTTTTGTGAATGTGAAACCTAATATGAATCTAACAGCACACTTTCTGTAACAAAGTGTATTTCTCTTATTGAACAGTAATGAACTATTTTAATCATTTTAAATCACTAGGAAATGAGGTTCTCTTGAACAAAACAGGTTTAAGAGAACACTGTGTACATTGTGTACACTACTCAATGTTCTCCCTTCAAAAGAAGTTGAAATGATTGCTGTCTCTACTAATACATACTGTTTTAACACTGTTGTAGTGTTGCTCTGAAATGCCAGTTTTATAGTAATGTTCGTTAAGAATGAGATTCTAAGAACAATTCTATGTGACAATGACTTAACAGTATTCTAACTCATTGTCTTCTTTTTGCACTAAAAACACTGCAGTACAGATCCGCCAAAGTATTCTTTCATTTAAAAATTATAGCAAAGTTAGATATCTGTTTACGATGTTGTAACTGCTTGGGAGAAAATGATTTTTTGAATGTGAAACTTAATATGATTCTAACAGCACACTCTCTGTAACAAAGTGTATTGCTTTGATTGAACAGTAATGAAGTGTTTCAACTGTTGTCAGTCACTTGGAAATGTGACTGTCTTGAACAAAGGATATTTAAGAGACATCTTGTACATTGGTTATAACATTACTCAATGTACAGCATTCAGTAGAATTTGAAATAATTGTTGTCTCTTAATACATATTTTTAACCCTACTGTAGTTGTGTTGCTGTGAAATGCCACTTTTGTAGTAATGCTCATCAAGAACGAGATTCTAAGATCAACTCTGTGTTACAATGAATAAAGTGTTCTACCTCATTGTCTTCTTTAAGTAGAAAAACTCTGCAGTACAAAATCTTCCTAAGAATTATATCATGTAGAAAGTAACCAAAGATAACTGTGTATGGTGTTGTATCTGATGGGGAGAAAATGGCTTTGTGAATGTGAAAGTGAATATGAATTTAACAGCACACTTTCTGTAACAAAGTGTATTTCTCTGACTTAACAGTAATGAACTCTTTCAACCATTGTCAGTCATTTGGAAATGTGACCGTCTTGAACAAAGGATACTTAAAATACATCTTGTACATTGTTTATAACATTATTCAATGTACAACATCCAGTAGAATTTGAAATGATTGTTGTCTCTTAATACATATTTTTTAACACTACTGCAGTTGTGGTGCTGTGAAATGCCACTTTTGTAGGAATGTTCATTAGGAATGAGATTCTAAGGTCAACTCTGTGTTACAGTTGAGTTAGCAGAGATCTAACTCATTGTCTTCTTTAAGTAAAAATACCACTGCACTAAAGAATCCTCCAAAGCATTCTTTTATTTAAGAAGTATAGCGAAGTTAAGATATTTGTGTACGTTGTTATATTTGACTGGGAAAAAACAGTTTTGTGAATGTGAAACAGAGTATGAATCTAACAGATCACTTTCTGTAAAAAAGTGTACTTCTCTGATTAAAAAGTAATGAACATTTTGAACCATTTTTAATCACTCAGAAATGACACTCTCTTGAACAAAACATGTTTAAGAGAACATCTTGTACATTGTTTACAACATTACTCATTGTAGACCTTTCAGTCGAAGTTGAAATGATTGGTGTCTCCAGTAATACCTGCTGTTTTAACACTACTGTAATTGTGTTGCTCTGAAATGCCACTTTTCTGGTAATTTTCATTAAGAAGGGATTCTAAGATCAACTCTCTGTTACAATTGAATAAACACAGGTGTAACTTATTCTTTTCATTAAATAGAAAAATCTCTGCAATACAGAATCCTCCAAAGTATTTTTCATGTAAAACCAATAGGGCAAATTAGACATGTGTGTACAGTGTAGTATCTGACTGGTAGAAGATCGTTTGTGAATGTGGAACTGAATATGAATCTAAGAGTAAACAAAGGGCATTTCTGTGACTGAACAGTGATGAACTGTTTTAATGGTTCTAAATCACTCAGAAAAGAGGCTCTCTTGAACACAACAGGTTTAAGAAAACCTGCTGTGATGTGTTTATAACATTACTCAATTTAGCCATTTCCATAGAATTTGAAATGAATTTTGTCTCTAGGAATACATAGTGTTTTAACCCTTTGTAGTAGTGTTGTTCTTAAATGCCAGTTTTGTAGTAATTTTGATAAAGACAAATGGCTTAGGGTTAGGGTTAGGATTCATGGATAGGCTTATGGTTAGGGTTAGGGCTAGGTTTAGGGTTAGGGTTAGGTCTAGTGCTAGGTCTAGGGATAATATTAGGGTTAGGGCTAGGGTTAGGTTAGGGTTAGGGCTAGGGTTAGGGTTAATGCTAGGGTTAGTGTTAGGTTTAGGGTTCGGGCTGTTGTTAGGGTATGGGTTAGGTTTAGTGTTAGGGCTAGGGTTAGGGGTAAGGTTAGGGTTAGGGCTAGGGTTAATATGAGGGCTAGGGTTAGGTTTAGGGCTAGCATTATGGTTAGGACTATGGTTTGAGCTATGGCTAGGATTAGGGCTTGGTTTAGGCCTAGAGTTAGGTCTAGGTTTAGGGCCAGGTTTAGGGATAAGGCTAGGTTTAGTTTTAGTGTTAGGGTCTGGGTTAGGGTTGGGCTTAGGGCTTGGGCTCAAGTTAGGATTAGGGCTAGGTCTAAATCTTGGGTGAGGGCTATGGTATGGGCTAGGGCTGGGCTAGGTCTTGAGCTAGGGTTAGGTTTAGGTTTGGAGGTTATGGCTAGGTTTATGGATAGGGCTAGGTTTAGCATTAGGTTTAGTGTTAGGGTTAGAGCTAGTGTTAGGTTTAGAGATAGGTAGTGATAGTGTTAGTGCTAGTGTTAAGGCTAGGACTAGGGTTAGCATTAAGGTTAGGGTTAGGTTTAGTGTTAGTGTTAGGGTTAGGGATAGGTTTCGGGCTACGTTTAGTGATAGGTTTGGGGTTAGATTTAGGACTAGGGGAAGGGCTAGGGCAGGGCTAGGTTTAGCGTTACGGTTAGCGTTAAGTTTATGGTTAGGTGTAGGATTACGGCCAGGGTTAGTTGTAGTGTTATGGCTAGGGGTATGGTTCAGGCTAAGGCTTGGGCGAGGTTTTTGTTTAGGGGTAACGGTATGGCTAGGGCTAGCGTTTGAGTTAGGTTTAGGTTTAGCGTTAGGGATAGAGCTAGGGCTAGGGCTATGGTTAAGGTTAGTGTCAGGATTATTGCTAGGGCTAGATTTATCATTAGGTTTAGTCTTAGGGTTAGAGCTTATGTTAGGGTTAGTCATAAGGTAGGACAAGGGCTCATGCTAGCATTAGGGTTATGGGTACTGCTAGGTTTAGGGGTATGGCTAGGTTTAGGGTTAGGTTTAGGGCTAAGATTAAGGTTAGGGTTAGGGTTAGGGTTGGAGTAGGAGAGGGAAAGTTTTATGGTTAGGATTATGGCTAGGGTTAGAGTTAATGTTAGGGCTAAGCCTAGCATTAGGTTTAGGTTTAGGTTTAGGTTTAGGTTTAGGTTTAGGTTTAGGTTTAGGTTTAGGTTTAGGTTTAGGGCTAGGGCTAGGGCTAGGGCTAGGGATACACCTAGGTTTAGGTTTAGGGTTAGGTTTAGGACTAGGATTAGGGTTCGGGCTAGGGCTAGGGATAGACCTAGGGTTAGGGTTAGCATTATGGTTAGGGCTAGGGTTAGGGTTAGGGTTAGGGTTAGGTTTAGGGCTAGGGCCCAGGCTAGAGCTAGGGCTTTGGCAAGGGTTATGGTTAGGGTTGGGGTTATGACTAGAGTTAGGGTTAGGGTTAATTTTAGGGTTTGAGATTATGTTAAGGTTTATAGCTACATCTAGGTTTAGCATTATGTTTAGGATTAGGGTTAGAGCTATTGTTAGAGGTAGTGATATGGTAGGGCTAAGGTTAGAGCTAGTGTTAGGTTTAGGGGTAGGTTTAGGGATATGGTTAGGGTTAGGTTTAGGGCTAGAGTTAGCGTTAGGTCTAGTGATAGGGCTACGGATAGAGCTAGGGTTAGGGTTATATTTAGGGCTAGGGGTAGATTTAGTTGTAGGATTATGGACAGGCTCAGGGGTTGTGTGAGGGATAGGCTATGGTTCAGGCTAGGTATTTGGTTAGGGATAAGTCTAGGGCTAGGGTTGGGTTAGGGTAAGGTCTAGGGTTAAGGTTAATGCTAGGGCTAGGTTAGGGCTATGGCTAGAGTTAATGTTAGCATTAGGATTAAGGCTACAGAGAGGTCTACGGTTAGGTTTAGGGTTGTGGTATAGTGTTAGGCTCATTGCCAGGGCTAGGTTTAGCATTAAGTTTAAGCTTATTGTTTGAGCTAGTGTTAGTGTTAGTTATAAGGTAGGACTTGGTCTAGTGGTAGGGTTAGGGTTGGCGTAGTGCTAGGTTTTGGGATACAGCTAGGGTTAGGGTTAGATTTAGTTCTATGGTTAAGGTTAGGGTTAGGGTTAGCATCATGGTAGGGGTAGGACAAAGGCTAGGGCTAGGGCTACGGTTAAGGGTAGGGTTAGTTCTATGGCTAGGGCTAGGGTTAGCGATAGGTTTAGGGTTAGGGTTACAGACAGGGTTAGGGCTCGAGTTAACGTTAGGGTTAGGGCTA
>JAPYXV010001859.1:0-13694 GCA_028533065.1 Trachops cirrhosus | reverse complement strand
GTAATTTCATAAATCAGAATGTTTTAATAATTTTAATTAAGCATATGATCTAGATAAAGTTTATATGTATAATATTCATTATATGTTATATGTTACATACTATTTATTATACATTACACACTATACATTATATATTATATATCTTTGTTGTTTATATAGTCACATATAATCTCAACCAAAAGATACAAGACAGAATAGTATTTCTTTTTTATTCATTAGAAATATTATGATTTAAGATATTACTTTCAGGATGAATCTTACTTTGTTTCTAATTTATTATATCAAGATGCCATTTTAATAAAAGATGAGGCACTAGAAAAAGTGTTCCACATAGAAATTAACGATTTATAGAAAGGCAGAGTATAGATGTTATGTAGTAGAAACCTCTTACTGATAAGTTAACTGACTCAGTTACACTAATTACCCTGACTAAATCATTCAGCTACATATTGGTAGAGCAATAACAGAATGAAAGAATTGCTAGTCCAAAGTTCTATCAAAATGAAGTTGTATATATGCATAGCATTGAAATATATTATGTAATAAAGGTAAATATTAATAATTCATTTAAAATATGCATAAATATACCTCATATCATTATTTTACTAATTAAAATATATTTTCCACAATTTATTAATTTTGAAGGTAGCTTTTTATGGATTATTCCCCAATTTTTTATCAAGAATTTATAAAAGAAAACAGAACTTACAGTCATTTAAAATATAATTTTAGATATTTATCGACTATTAATAGAGATTTATCAAGTTGTATCCTACAAATTTATTTATTAAGTAAAATCATCATGTCGTATGGTAAATGCTTCCTGATTTTGAAAGCCTGACTGTTACTAGGAGAAGTCCAGACTTTGGAACAAAGTAGCCAAAAATCAACCTAAGCTATGGATACTTTAGCCATATTTCATCATGGTATCCTATTAAAGTCACTTCATAAGATGACTCATTAATTCATTTGCTCAATGCATTCATTCATTTAACCATCAGCAGCAATCAGTGCCTGTGATGGTTGTGACATTGGTCCACACTATCAGATATATAGAACAGTGGTTCTGGATTTTAAATTTACATTGCACTAAGATGAATAAGTAAATATAGACAAATTAATTAAGCATGGTACAATACACATACACAATAACATATCAGCATTTGTGAAATTTTAAAGGAATAAGATGGTGCTGGAGTTGATTTCTTTAGAAAAAAATAAATGGACCCAAAGATGCATCCATTTAAGTGAAGATTATTATGATGGTTTCTATATAGCAGTTGGTGAGGTGGTGAAGATCACACAAAGTTTTTAGCAATCTGACAGCATGTTGTGGTTGAAGGAACATTACCAAAAGATATAAAATGAGAAAATATGAAAAGGGGTTTAAGAAATTGGGAGATCGAATTAAAGATCAAACATGTATTGCTAACATGAGCTTCTGAAGAATTTTTTTTTAATGAGGAGAGTTGGTATATAAAGAATTGTGGAGACAGAATAATGGTACCCCAAAGGTGTGCTCATCCTAATTTCTGGAATCTGTAACTTAGTTAACATGGCAAAGAGAACTTTGCAGATGTGATTGAGATGCTGAGATTTTTCTAAATTATTCAGGTGGTTAAAAATCTAATCACATAAATCCTTAAAGGCAGAAAAACCTTGAGATTTATACCCCACATATGAGTAAAAGCATATGGTTCTTGACTTTTTCTGTCTTATGTCACCTAGCATGATATTCTCAAGATTCATCCATGTTGTCACAAATGGCAGTAGTTCATCTTTCCTTATGGTTGAGTAGTGAAGACAACAAATGAACAAATAAAAATAAACAGAAACTGACACAGACAACAGTATGGTGGTTATTAGAGGGGAGAGGGATGGGGGTAGTAAAAGATAAAGGGGGTCAAATATACAGTGACAGAGAAGATTTGACTTTGGATGGTGAGCACAGAATGCAATATACAGATGATGTATGATAGAATCATACACTTGAAACCTATATAATCTTATTAACCAATGTCATGCCAATAAATTTAATTTTTTAAAAAAGTACAAAAAACCCCACAGAGAATCTTTCTTGTCTGAGATCAGAGAGATGGAAATGGTTCTGACAGAAGTATTAGAGGTGCCACATTACAAGCACTAGATCTGCCCTTATTGGCTTTGATGATGGAAGAAGGAGCCCAGAAGCCAAGGAAGGAAGGTGCCTCTGGAAACTGGAAGTAGCCTTGAGTTTACAACCAGCAAGAAAATAGGAAACTTGGTCCTACAACTGCAAGTAACTTAATTCTGCCAACAACCTGAAAGAGCAAGAAATGAATCCTCAGAGCCTCCAGAAAGGAAGGCAGCAATACAGATACCTTCATTTTAACAAATTCTATCCATGTGCAAATTCTGACCTACAGCAACATAAGATAACATAACCGTATTGCATTAAGTCACCAAATTGGTGGTAATTTGTTGCAACAGCAATAAAAACTAATATAAAATTAATACCCTAAAGCTAAGGTCTAATATGGCTAAGCAAATCATCATACAGCACAGAGTTGTGTAGCAAGTATTCAATTAGGACATCCCAAAAGCAGAGCCCATTACCTTGATAAATTATACTATTGTAACTTAATCACTAAAAAAACAAAAAAAAAAACCAAAATGTTGTTTTCAGTTAATTAAAGATAACTTCCATACATTATTTACACTTAATTGTCAATAGAAACTTCAATGAAAAATAGTAAAAACTTTTTTCTGGGCAAATAGTTGAAAAATGAAATAAATATTTAAAATTAAAGTAACACACTTAAAACCAACTTACAAAAATGTGTAATTTTATAAGATAAAAACATAGATATTCTCAAAAAAAACTTTGGGAGGTAGGGGATGGTGGCATACAGGAGAGTAATGGGGGAAAATAGGGACAACTATAATTAAACAGTGATAAAAATAAATAAATAAATAAATAAAAATAATAAAACTACTGTTATTTAAATCACAAAACCACTATTACCATGCTTCAGCCCATTTGTAAATATTACTATTTTTGAGTTATTAGCAGTCCAGTTTATTAAAATATTCAATGGCACCAAAAAATGGAAAACATAAATCAAAGTTACAATAGCATCCACAGCATTAATATGTTAGAAGTCATTACTCCTTGGGAAATTTACTTACCTGAAAAAAGGCCAGCCTCCTCTCCTGTTTTAAAATGCAGACAAAAATGTAATAAAATTGATATTAAATAATTTTAATACATAGTTGGATAAAACCTGAATTGTCCAAAGTGAGAATTAAGAATTAAGAAATTAAGTACAAAGCACAAAAACATTTAGCTATACTTGAAATTAAACCTAAGATCTACCAGTTTGGATTTTAATATACATAGGAATAAGCACTTTTGATTTGGGACTAGCATAAAGCAGGAAATGTTTCTTGTGCCTCTTTATGTATAATGCTAGTAACCTGGAATTTTAGGCCTAAGAAAATACACACATCATTGAAAGAACATTAGAAAACAACTGGTCAACCTTCCAAAAAATACTAAATTGTGCTATGTCCTAGACATGAGTTAAATAAGAAGCTACTTTCATGACATGCCTATAATTTAGATATTACTATTGTATTTCTGGAATAGCCAGTGCTAAAATATCACATTAAAAATGGTCCCAGATGAGCAAACACAGAGAGTTCCCATATAACTCCTCTGTTCACACACCCATAACCTTCCTAACTATCAAGTTACTTTACCATAGTGTTAGATTTTTAACAGCTAATAAATCTACATTGGCAGATCATTATCAAACAACGTCCAGAGTTTACATTAAGGTTCACTCTAGATGATGTAGATTGTATATGCTTTGAAAAATATATAAAAATATGTATCCATCACTTTAGTATCTTACAGATCAAAAATCCTTTCTGTTGTGCATTTTCATGTCTCCTTCCCCTAACCCTTCAACACTGATCCTTTTACCATGTCCATAGTTTTTCTTTTTTCAAAATGTCCAATAGTTGTAGTCACCAAGTACTTTACAGATTTGCTTCTTTCACTCAGTAATTTGTAGATGAGTTTCCTCCATGTCTTCATGGTTTGATAGTTTCTTTATTTATTGTATGTGTGTTAAAAATAGTCCATGCCTGGATGTACCACAACATATTGATTACTAGTTTCCAAGTTTGGGGAATATGATAAAGTGGCTACAATATCCATGTACAAGTTTTGTGTAGACATAAGTTTTTAACTACTTTATGTAAATATCAAGGTGTTCAATTTATGACTTATGGAATAAAAGTATGTTTAGTTCTGTAAGACACTGCCAAAGAGTCTTCCAAAATGGTTGCCATTTCGTATTCCCCCAATAACGGATAAGAGTTCCTGTTGCTCCACACCCTTACTAGCATTTGATGTTGTAGTCTCAGTCAGCATTATTTTATTGCTTTAAAATAAAAACAGAAGTTCTAGCTATTTAGGGAATTCAAATCATTACTTGGCTCCAACTATTGAACCCATATAAACAATCTTTGTCACTTACAACAAAGGGAGTTTAGAATCAAGTAAATGAATATTTGTATTGCAAAGACATAATGTGTGCCCCAGATGTAATTGCTAAAGACCTAGAGCGATGATTATGTAGATGAATGCAATGTTGTTTTCTAAAACTTAAGGTTTTTTGTAAGACAAAAATCTCTTCATTCAAAGTACTAAGCAGACATAACTTTAATATGAGTAATTTAAAAGAAACTTTGAAATGTAACTCATCAGGAATCTATTGTTTTCTGACTCAACCCTACACTAAAAAATATTTCAAGTTCACAATGCTTACTTTTTCAGTAATTTACCAGTTCCTTTAAAAAATATTGTTTCACTACTGTTATCCACTTTCAGAGAAAAAGAAATAATTGAATTCAAGGAATATTATTATAATTAAAACACAACAAAACATAGGCTTTACTTTTTATTAAATATTAGATTGGAAAATGGTAAATTGAGTTCAATATGATTATTTATAGTAATTTCAATGAGTATTATAATATGAGTATTTTATGAGTGTAGTTTTCAATTGGCCATCTTTCATTTATTTTGTGGCCTATTGGAACAAAAAAAATATTGCCTTAACAACCTTTCTAAGAACCTGAAAAAGTTAGCCATTTTCTTCTCTCATTGTCATTACTTTCCATTTTGTTTTAACAATAATCTGCTCTATCCTGTCAAATATCCAAGTGTTCAGTTTTGGTTCTGATGCATAACCTTACTACAGCATAGATTTAAGAAACAATTAGATATCAAAATTAGATATCATGTTTCTGTGTAACATTCTATTTTTTTATATTTATATAACAGTGGAAAATTATAATGGTGGGAAATTGTAACCTACCTCACTATTTGACATTGTTCCTGCAATGCTGATTCTGACTAATATGTAGCTTGTAGATGAACAGCATGGTTTGTCTGAGAATCCTAAGAACTAACTTCAAAAGATACAGACCCCAATCTTCAGGCACCCCAACTCCAGGAGATTTGCTGACCTTCAACCATGGAGTCACAATGGCTGAAGCTGTGATGACGTGAATCCAGGATGACTAAACCAGATAATGCACACTGGGCCATCACTTGTCTTATTGGAATGGACTGTGTTTGTCTGCACCTAGAGAACTTTTCAATCCCTGCCCATGGTCTCTTTGTCATGTTCCCTTCTCTCTTCTTATAAAAACCTCTGCAGCACTGAGAGGTGGAGGTGGGCTTTATGACACGAGTCCTCTATCTCCCCAGAAGATGGGCTTTGAGACATGAGTTCCCCATCTTCCCAGTGACCAGAATCTGCAAGTGGACCACTTTCTTTTACATCAGCGCCTGCCTCGTGAGTAATTGGCTTTTGTAGTGGCAGGCAACCAGAACTGCTTTCACATACATAAGAACTATGTACATACAGAATATACACTATACTTTTACTATACTAGAATATTCTCTCCTACTCCTGCTTAGTCTTGTCCTCTATGGTTAATTTTTCTTCAGATTTTTATAATCATAGCTTTTGCCTTAAGTTTTTGAATAGCATAACGCAATTATAAATATTCTAATATTTTGGGTCTAACTTCTTTAATTCAACATCATGGATTTTATGCATCTATAGTTCATTTTTAGTTATTACTGTGTATTTTCAAAGTATGAATATAATGAATATATCTCACATTATTTTTAAGTGCTGTTTCACATTTGAGTTGTTTCCCACTTTAAGCTAAAGCTGTTGTTAATATTCTCATACACATATAGTAATACTACTTACATATGTACATACATATAGTCATACATAGTTGTTATTAATATTCTCATACATAGATAGTCACATATTATATATCAGGTGGTTGTATAATTGTGAGCATTTCTGATTTCTCTAATATGTTCCCCTTTTTACCTTTGCATTAGTGCAACTTTATTTTAATTACTGATGCTTCAAGTATATTTATAATTTGAAGATAATTGATGTCTTAAAATATATAATCTTTTAAACCATGAAAAATTATAGTGTTTATTTATTTATTTTCAGTAATATATTGTTTCTATTGCCACTTTACTGTATCTCATAAATACTTTGATTTCTTCATAGTCATTTGGTGTTTTTTGTTGAAATTTCCTCAGATATTATGAACCATAGATGCCCCTCCAGTGATGACCCAGATATTGTAATCACTTTTCCAGGTCATAACAAATTAGCATGAGACATTATTAACTGTGTTAGTGATGTCACAGGCCAGCCCCATTCTTCTACTTGAGATAATTATTGTGATACAATTTATGTGGCAGAGCTCTCCTTAGCTTCAGTCTGAGACTAGATTTTTAAAACAATCTTTTTTCCCCTTCTCATACTCTTACCAGTTTTTCCTCACTCTGGTACAAGTTTCTGCTGAAAGCATTCCCTCAATAAACTGCTTGCACAAAAGTCTCCATCTGTGGTCTTACTTGGGAAACTGACCTACATTAACCTATTTAGTGACTGAGCTAGATCAAGATTGAGTTGAAATTTCAGTAAGATTCAGCCCACCTCATTTATCTTTCTCAGAAGTTGCCTTCCAAGGTTTTGATTGTGTTCTTGTAGACCACTGCTCTGAAAGATTGGAGGAGAACATGTTTTTTTTATTTCTTTTTAATTTTTATTACATTTATTGGAGTGACATTGGTAAATAAAATTTTATAGTGTTCCAGTGTACAAGTCCATGATACATCATTTTTATAATGCATCATGTGTTTACCGCCCAAAGTCAAATCTTAGAACTCACTTTGTTATGTACCATGAGACTGCAGATTATTTACTGTAACTTGTCAAGGTTTCTAGCCCAGTTTCCTCAGGTTAACACATAATCCTGAAACTCAGCAGAAAGTCTGTAAAAAAAAAAAGTCTATCTGCTTTATAATTCTCTAGTGTCTAATCTATCATGCTAGCTGCTACAGCTGAAAAAATCTCCATAGGTTTCTCCCACAGCGATGATATATCTCTGGCTAGGATCATCTTGAATTTTTTTCTATGACCAGAATCAAAAGTTTCCCCAGATATAACTAGTGATTATTGGATAACCTAGAAAGGACTCACCTCTTTGGTAATTTTAGCTTATGTAGTTGTTATTCTTCCAATATAGTTAAAAAATATTTTTAAGCCCTGGCTGGTGTGGATCAGTGGATTGAGTGCCTGCCTGCGAACCAAAGGGTAGTTTGTTTGATTCCCAGTCAGGGCACATGCCTGGATTGCAGGCCAGGTCCCCAGTAGGGAGTGCGTGAGAGGCAACCACACATTGATGTTTCTCTCCCTCTCTTTCTCCCCTCTTACCCTCTCTTTGAAAATAAATAAATAAAATCTTTTATGTATATATATATAATTTTAAAAAGTAAATCCAGTTTTCTAGTTGTTTTAGTAGAATCACTGACCTGCTGCAAGCTCCTATACTTAAAAAGAAATAGATATTTCTCTCACTTTTATTTAATACAGTATAATATACAGTATATTATCACTGAATATAAATTTTTTTAAAGATTTTATTTATTTATCTTTAGAGGGAAAGGGAAGGAGAAAGGGAGAGAAATATCAATGTTTGGTTGCTTCCTGTGCATTCCCTGCAGGGAACTGGCCTGCAACCCAGGCATGTGCCCTGACTGGGAATTGAACCATGATCTCTTGGTTCACAGGCCCACGCTCAATCCACTAAGCTACACCAGCCAGGCTGAATATAAATTTTAAGGTGATATATTTCTATCTTTTTAAGATATTACTGTTTTAGGTTCTCTAAATTCTGTTGGAGGTTTCTGTTTTATAGCTAAAATGTCCTTTCTCTGTCTGATGTCTACATGTTCTATTTATCTTTGATTTTTAGGAGCTTTAGTATGATGTACTTGTATTTCTTTATCTTTATCATCTCACATTGGTAAGCCAGTCAGTGAAAGACATATACCATATGATTTCATTTATATGTGGAATCTAATGAACAAAATAAACTAATGAACAAAATAGAAACAGAAGCATGGATACATGGAATAGACTGACAACTGTCAGAGAAGAGGTGGGAGGAAGGACTAGATGAAAGAAGGTGCAGCCAAAGAACATATCTGTGTGACCCATAGACAAAGATAACAGTGTGGTGATGGCCAGAGGGAAGGCAGGGGCAAGGGTTCAGTGCAGGTGAGCAAAGGGGGAAAAATGGGGACAACCACAATAGTGTAAACAATAAAAATAAGGTTAAAAAAACGTTGTATCGTTCACTATTTTAATTACATCTCTTACATAGAATTCTATATTTTCTATTTTCTGTTGCTTTATAAGTCAACCCAACAGTCTTCTCCTAACCTATTTTCCAGCTTGATGACTTTCTCTTGAGCTGCTTCTAATTTGTTTTTGAATCTAAACATTAAAACATTAATTTTCATTTAGAAATTTGCCATCTAGAATTTTATATGATTTTATTTTTACATTCTTATTTCCAATACAAATTATTCATTCAGACCTTAATTTTTCTAATATGCTAAACAAAATATAATAAAGTACATGACTGATAGTGACAGCATGTTTCTGCGTCTGCTGTTATAGCCTCTGTTTCCATGTTGGTTTTAGTTAATTCTACTTTTATACCCTTATTCCCTCTGACTCAATGCCAAATAAAATTATAAATATAATTTATATACTGTACATATATCATACAATACATATTATATATATAATGTGTGTATATATATCAGACTCTGACACAAATAACATCCCTTTATTATTACAAAATCATAAGCAAGTAATTCTGTAACATAAAAATATCATGCTCAGGCATACCATATGACATTTTAGGTAAAATATTCAAATTAAAACTATAAATAATTACACTCACATTATTACCCTACCAATCACACTCAAGCAGGTGTTTCTTATGCTGGACCCTGTGTAATAAATTTAAAAATATATGTGTATTTATACATATATATGTATTTGAATCTATGTATTTGAACCTATGTATGAGACTCTATTCCTCAAGAAAGATGAAAGACTCTTAAATGGAAGTTAGAGAAAAACAGAATAATTTACTCTGCAATAAGACTGCGCACATTTTAAATCTGGCTGTGGTCAACAGTGAAACTTGTTTGTCTGTGGGATTACTGTATGTAACCTGCATAGCAGAGTCATGTAGTACTTACGTAAGTTCTTGCCTCTCCTGGGCCCTGACATTCATTTTTTTTTCATGCAACTTGATGATACAGATGAAAGCTATACAGATCTTCTCAGCCTTTTAGTTAATGTCTTTTATTTCAAGTTTGCAGCTTCCTAACTGCAGTTTTTGTAAATGTCTTAGAAGGAAAAGCATTTACCAAATGTGAAGCTAATCACCTGTAATTTCGTTCTTTCCAAGCCTTTGGCCCTGCAATTTTTGCTGAGTTTATAGCATTTTGATAGCTTCAAATACATGTTTTCTATATATGATTCAATTTTGTTAGATACTCTAATCAGTAGGGTGTTATAAACATAAGAGTTCACAATTTCTGGGAGCATAATTTTTATTAAACAATTTTAATGGGTTTATTAATCATATTTTAGATATACATTTAAATATATAATGATATGTTAATTGCATTGAATGAATAAAACAGAATTACAATGTGAAGTACAGTATTTGCATGAGGTCCACTTTTATATAAAATGTAAAATATCACATTTTTTACTAAACTAAGTAAAATGAATAAACTTTCAGGCTAGTATTCAAGAAAATTTGACACATAATAAATCATTGTGGGTAACAAATCTCATATCAAGAATATGGATTCTCCAAAATTAAGACCTTACTTTTAAAATATTTAAGTATTTTTTGTTTTCTGTATTGTCTAATATACACATATGTTTTAATAAGTATAAATATTTGTTACAAATATTTATGCTTTAATAGACAAAACACTGTCTCATAAGCTCATAGTTTAGGCTTTAACAAAAGTAATCTAATCAACTAATGTTTATTACTGCCATATACAGACTTAAAAGAAAGGAAAAATTATATACATATTTTTTTCAGTTACAAATTGTAATAGAAAGGCTATAGTCTCCCAAAATAAAATTTGTCTTTCTTCCTTAGTAGTGTAATGTTAGCTAGGCACATGTCTGTTAGATGGAAAAGCTATCTCCAAGCCTTGTTAACATCTAAGTACCATCATATGATGTTTTTGCTAATCAAAGGAAAACAGAAAGTATGTGTATAACTTACACATATATAAAGTATGTGCATGTAATAGGTTAATAGTAGATTTTGGATACTTTAATCTAATTCCAATGGCAAAGTAGAAACTTTTCTGTTTGTTTTGTTTTTTAAACTACAACATTTGAGACAGAGATGAATCCACATTTTTATTTGTAAAAACTGTCATATTCAGAATTTATTTTTATTTAAAAATTTTTATTGATGCTGACACATTTAGATGATATGATGATGATATACTGTGCTAGCTTCATCTTGTAGATAAATAAAGCAAAATGCCACAGGTGAGAGTATGGTAAATCACTTATTCAAAGACCATGTCTGAACTTTGTACATGTGAAGATGGAAACAAACTGATATCAAATGTGTACATCTATGTACTGGAGTAATCCTGGATTCATATTTGTTTCACATCCCCTCATTATATTCATATTAGGATTTATAAGAAAGTGAGTATCTTCTGGAAAATAATTAAACACATTAAAGTACTGTATAGAAGTAAGTAAAGAGGGCAAAAGAATATAGAAATTTACTTATTCCTCAAAAAATAATCAGGTAAATTACATATTCCAATAATACTTGATGTAATACATTTACAAATTATAGTATACTAAAAATAAGTTGGCACATACGGGGTTTTAAAAATGTCCCCCAAGCAACTGATTTTAGTTAAATTATAAAGTCAAGTTTAAATCTTGATGCAGTTTACAAAATCAGTCAATATTTCATTTATATTCACCATTACAAATACATATTTCAAAAGTTTTTATTTTTAAGTATATTTTATTGATTATTATTTAATAGTTGTCCCATTTTTTTCTCCCTTTGATTCCCCTCTGCTCTGCACCCCAGCTCCCACCAGCATTCACCCCACTTAGTTCCTGTCTATGGGTCATGCCTGTAAGTTGTTTGGCTTCTCCATTCCTCATACTATTCTTACCCTCCTCTAGTTCATTTTTGTACCTACCATTCATGTTTCTTATTCCCTGTACCTTTTACCCCATTCTCCCTATTCCCCCTCTTCCCTGATAACCCATCCTGTTATCTCTATTTCTGTGAATCTGTTCCTCTTCTACGTATTTGCTTAGTTTGTTTTTTTTGTTTTGTTTTTTTTTTTAGGTTCAGTTGTTGATAGTTGTGAGTTTATTATCATTTTACTGTTCATAGTTTTCATCTTCTTTTTCTTAGATAATTCCCTTTAACATTTCATATAATAAGAGCTTGGTGATGATGAACTCCTTTAACTTGACCTTATCTGGGAAACACTTTATCTGCCCTTCCATTCTAAATGATAGATTTGCCGGATAGAGTCATCTTGGATGTAGGTAATTGCCTTTCATAACCTGGAATACTTCTTGCTAGCCCCTTCTTTCCTTCAAGGTTTCTTTTGAGAAATCAGTAGAAGGTCTTATGGGAACTCCTTTGTAGGTAAAATGTCTCCTTTTCTCTTGCTGCTTTTAAGATTCTCTCCTTATCTTTAATCTTGGGTAATGTAATTATGATGTGCATTGGTGTGTGCTTCCTTGGTTTCAACTTCTTTAGGACTCTCTGAGCCTCCTGGACTTCCTGGGAATCTATTTCCTTTGCCAGATTGGGGAAGTTCTCCTTCATTATTTTTTTCAAATAATTTTTCACTTTCTTGCTCCTTCTTTTTTCCTTCTGGCATCTCTGTGATTAGAATGTTGGAACGTTTAAAGTTGTCCCAGAGGGTCCTCCACCTCTCCTCATTTTTTTAATTCCTATTTCTTCATTCTGTTCTGGCTGAATATTTCTTTCTTCCTTCTGCTCTAAACCACTTATTTGAGTCCCAGTTTCCTTCCTTTCCCTGTTGGTTCCCTGTATATTTCTTATAATTTCACTTTGCATTGCCTTCACTTTTTCCTCCATTTTGTGACAATACTCAGTCATTTCTGTGAGCATCCTGATTACCAGTGTTTCGAACTCTGCATCTGATAAGTTGGCTATCTCTTCATCACTTAGTTCTATTTTTGGAGATTTGATCTGTTCTTTCATTAGGGCCATATTTTTTTGTCTAGGTGAAGCTTTCATGTTGTAAGGGGCAGAGACTTAGGTATTTGCCAGGGCGGGGCAACCCACATCACTGCTGCATTGTAGTGCTCTATGTGGGGGAGGGGTCTGAAAAGGAACCATGCCATCTGCTTGGCTCTCAGCTGACTTTCAGTCACTTTCCCAGCTACCCACAAGCAAATCTGGCCGTTTTGTCCCAGTTGAATGAGGGGTTTGTGTACATTACAGGACCCTGTGGTTCTCTCCAACTAGCTCTCCTGTGAGGTTGGGAGTCTGTCCTGCCACCACAATCCCCACACGTTTTTAAGGGTAGAACGTTTAAGGTTTTACTTCCCAGGGCTGGAACACCAAAAGTTTTGAAAATGAACACACAGAATCTAAAACTTTATGAGAAACAACAAAGGAAGTCCTGAGAGGAAAGTTAAAAAATGTAAAATACCACATTTTGAGTCCCAGTTTCCTTCCTTTCCCTGTTGGTTCCCTGTATATTTGTCTTCATTTCACTTTGCATAGCCTTCACTTTTTCCTGTATTGTATATTTCCTGTACGTAACAATACAGACCTACCTTAAAAAAGATAGAAGCATTTCAAACAAATAGCCTAACCCTACATTTAGAAGAATTGGAGGAACAACAAACAAATCCCAGAGTGAAAAGAAGGAAAGAAATAATCAAGATCAGACAGAAGTAAATGACATAGAGACAAAAAGAACAATTCAAAGGATTAATAAATCCAGGAGATGGTTCTTTGAAAAGATCAACAAAACTGACAAGCCTTTAAGCAGACTTATCAAGAAAAAAAAGAGAGAAGACCCAAATAAATAAAATCAGAAATAAAAGAGGAGAGATTACAACTGATACCACAGAAATACAAAGGATCATTGTGGTTTTAATTTGCATCTCTCTGATAGCTGGTGACTCTGCTGAGTATCCTTTCATAAGTCACTGGGCCCTCTGTATGTC
>JAPYXV010001858.1:0-13694 GCA_028533065.1 Trachops cirrhosus | reverse complement strand
AGAGAGGGGGGAAAGGTATGAAGAATAAGAAGCAATGAAGGTAGATAGAAAATAGACAGGGGGAGGGCAAGAATAGTATGGGAAATGTAGAAGTTAAAGAACTTATGACACATGGACATGAACTAAAGGGGGGGAATGTGGGTGGGAGAGGGTGTTCAGGGTGGAGGGGAATGAAGAGGGGTAATGGGACAACTGTAATAGCATAATCAATAAAATACATTAAAAAAGACAGCATACATTTATTATATCAGTTTTTGTGGGTCGGGAAACTGGGCATGGCATGACAGAAGCCTTGTTTTTAAAGGTCTCTCAAAGGTTGCAATTAAGATGTCAGTTGGGGCCATACTTTTCTTAAAGCTTGACTCAGGAAGGATTCCTTGCCGAGCTCTGTTATGTAGTTGTTGGCTGTATTCAATTCTTCATAGGGAGCTAGACTGAAGGCCTCGTTTTTCTTACTGATTGTTGGTCAGAGGTGACCACTAGCTCCTTAACACATGGGCTTCTCCTCAAGTTAGCTTATAACATGGCAACTGGATTTATCAGAGTGAACAATGAGAGTGCAAGAGAGAAAGAATGTGAGCTAGATGGAATTCACAGTCTTTTAAACTTAATCTTAGGAGTAATATCCAATCAGTTTCACGATATTCTTAGAAGGTATTCTATTTGTTAGAAGCAAGTCACTAGGTCTAACTGTACTAAAATGGAAAGGGTTATACAAGGATGTGAGTACCTGGAGGCCAGAATCATTGGGGACTATTTTAGAAATATATTTACCACACAAAGATCACTTAGACTTTGTTGCCAAATCCCATGAACTCTTTCTGTTTTATCCATTCTGACCTTTCTGGAGCCTCTCATCTATGCCAGATCCTCAGCTTGAAAGGCTCTCTTCACTGATATTGCACAGCACTTTAGTTTCCCATCTATCATTTCTTTCTCATTCTCATCTCTGTCCCTCTTCCTCCTCCTGCTCACCAAGTATGTGGCCTAACTCAAAGCAGGCACATTAACAAAAATGTGAATATGGACTGAATAAGTATTGAAAGAGTATCTCAAAGGGTCAGTCCTTGACTCTCATGATCATATCTTCTTCTTCTTCTTTTTTTTTTTTTACTGTTTCTGCCATGGCAATACCATCCTACTTTTTCCCATCTAATAATATCTCTTCACTTATAATCTTTATAGAAATGTCTGAAATCTTCATCTGCAACTTCAGTGACTCTCTTGAGCCATGCTTACTCTGTCTAACTGCCTGTGATATATCAAAAAAGATGGTGTCCTGGGATTTCAACATCAGCATATCTTTCCTCCACCTTCGCCACACCCTGCTCCTCCACTATTTTCCAATTTCTGACATTTCCATTTACCCAATCAGTCAGATCTAAAATGTCAACATTATATTTGATGCTTCTTTTTCCTTCATCTTTCACACTTAGTTAATCACTAAATTTTGTTTTTTCTAACCCTGAATCATCTGTCCTCTCCTCTCTGTCCCCGTAGACTACAGTAATTGGTCTCCCTGCTTCTGGACCCTATCCCTCCTCATCTATTCTTCACATTATTTTCAAATGAATCTTCCTGAAGCACACCTGTGATCATTCCACTCCTTGCTCACACACCATCAATGGTTGCTGATTGGTTTATAGAACAATGCTCAAATTCTTTAATTTGTCTGTCATTTAAGCTTGCCACTGTTTGCTCCTCTCCATGATCCCCACTCATTTAATGTATTGTGTCCTCCTATCATGTGGAATCTCTATCTGTTCCTAATCTAGCTCTCATAATTTCCCGCCTCAATGGCTTGGTTCTTGTTCTTTCTTCCCTTAGCCTGAAATCCTATTTGCACTCCTTATAATGATTATCCAGAGTCAGCTCCTACTTATTCTCCATGGCCTGCTTCAAATGACATTGCCTAAACAGAAGTTTCCCTGAGTATTCCACCTTCTGCAAAATCTGACTTGAAGGAAATAATTCTGTGCTCTGAAATCCCAGAGTCTTTGACTTCTCTATTTTGTGGCTCTCTACCTAGCTATTTCTGTTCAAATGTGCTCTTTCCTACTAGACTGAGAGCTTATCGATGGTAGAGTATCTGTTTGATTTTTTGTCCTCTGCAACCTTTTACATACATATCATTGATTTAAAATCTTTTTATAATACTCCCATTAAATATATATGCCTATTTGCCTCAGAGTCACAGAAAAAAATAGGGCAGATTCAGTTAATACAGTGTCATTATTTACAGTTTAATATTAGGTTTGGGTGATAAGTCATAGCTCATTATTTTCTTTTATGTTCTCCTTGATTACATTTCAGTTTATCTCTAAGGATAAGCAAGACATGGTGAGACACTAAGAAATGTGTCTACATTTTCCTGTTGCAAATACTAATAAGTGTATCAGTCACATCTTTTCACGTGAATACAATTGTAGTATTCAGTTCTACAAATAGTCATCAGGCATCTACAAAGTACGATAGAGAAGTAACAGCTAATTCTTCCTTGGAAAGATCTTTCAATGGGGAATGGGAGTATAAGACAAGGCTACAAGTAATAGTACAGGTTGAATTTCTCCCCTGCATTGCAGACATCAATTAAGGTGTATAAAGTCATTTGCTACAATGTGGGAGAATCTCAAAGCAAGAGTTTATTAATTACAGAGGTATGTGCAGTAACTCCCATGATTAACTTGAGTTAGCTTAGAGCGTTGGTTTTTGGTATGGTGCCCGGACCAGCACCATCATCACCTGGGAGCTTATGAGTAATACAAATTATTGGGCCCAACCCAAGACCTACTGAACTGGACATTTTCTTGGTGGAGCCAAACAATCTGTGTCTTAACAAGCCCCCACATAGGTGATTCTTGTTCACATCACTTTTAAGAAGTACTCACTTAGGACCAGTTTGACATGTCTCTCCTTAAAGAGACCTCATTAATCTTCAAACTGAGGTCTGTGTTTTCCTGGGAGTACATAAGACTTTCTGTGAAGTTTTAAGTGAACTTAATTCCATATCCTCAATTTCAGTTTGTATATATTCCATAAAATTTATCTGCTTGGGAAAGTGTCCATGGTGGGGGCAGCAAGCCAGTTATATTTTACCAGCTCTCTTCTCACCACCAAACTTTTTGAATTCTGCTAAAGAACAAAGAATGGTGTGAAATTAAAACTTATTAACTAAAGGTTTATGGCAGGTAGTCATGTCCTAGGCTAGAATCTCCCCTGAAAAAAGTCAATCTTTATTTTTTTGTCTTTTTAAAAAAGATTTAATTTATTTATTTATAAATTTTATTTATTTATTTTTAGAGAGAGGGGAAGGGAGGAAGAAAGAGGGAGAGAAGCAGCAATATGTGAGAGCTTTCATGTAACCTCTCGTACACTCCCAGCCAGGGACCTGACTCACAACCCAGGCATGTGCCCTGACTCAGAATTGAACTGGTGACCTTTTGGTTTGCAGGCCAGCACTCAATCCACTGAGCTACACCAGCCAGGGCAGAAAAGGCAATCTTTAATTATGTTAGTCTATTTGTCTTTTTGCATCTACAATAACATACCTTTGGAATGTGAAATTTCCTTTTTCTGGACCCCTCAAAGCACACATATCACACAAAAGGGACACCACATATCCCCTCATTCTTATTGTTCTCACATTAATTGTTGATTGTTAACTATCCTGTACCCACTTATGTAAAAGAAGTATGTGTCTGTCATTTTCCTTTTAGTCAAATCCCAGAGGTTTCTCTGCTTTGCTTTCTTCCACCTCCCTAACCTATCACCAGTGGATTTCATGTAACCCAATTATGTCTTCTCTTTTGATTGTAATGTATAAAATAAAGTGCACAACTGACATTTTCCAGAGCATTTTCTCAATCAGTTGAGATTTTGCTTCCTGGCGATTGTTCTCAATTTGGCTCAAATAAACTCACAAAATTCTCTCTCTCTAAAAAAAGCTTTTACCCACCTTAATTCTCACTATGGTGCATTGCCCCATGGATATAAATACCTCTGGGAAAACAAAGAGGCAATTTGAAATAATGTGCTAGTGTTAAAAAAAGTGGATTACTCTAATCAAGCCTGGGTAACAAATCTCTTTGCAAGTAGGTGGTATCCAATTTTTTGCATTCAACACTATTGAAGACTGATTAAGCATTTAAAGTATTTTTCTTTTTTTCTTTTTATATTTTTAATTTATTTTTAATCATTATTCAAGTACAGTTTCTATTCTTTACTCCCATTCCAGCCAACCCACCCATCCCTCCCCTCCTCCCTCCCATTTCCAACCCCCCTAGTTTTTGTCCATATGTCCTTTATATTTGTTCCTGTAAACCCTTCCCATTTAAAGTATTTTTCAATGGAACTCTTGTGCATTGCTAGTGGGAATGTAAAATGGCAAAGCCACTGTGGAAGACAGTATGACAGTTCTTTAAAAAATTTAAAATAAAGTACACTACAATCCAACAACTCCACTTCTGAGTATAAACCCAAAAGAACTGGAAGCATGAACTACAATATTTGGATACCCATTATTTACAATAGCCAAAATGTGGAAGAAGCAGTATTTATAATTGCTAAAAGGCATCTGAATTGTCCATCAATGGATACGTGAATAAACAAAATGTGGTATATACATATAATGGAATATTATTCAGCCTTAAAAAGGAAAGAAGCTCTGACACATGCTACAACATAGATTAACCTTGAAGATATTATGCTAAGTGAAATAAATCAGAAATAAAAAGACAAATGTTCTATGGTTTTATTTATCTGAGGTACCTACAGTACTCAAATTCACTGACACAGTAAGTAGAATGGTGGTTGCCAGGGGTAGAAGGAAATAGGGAGTTACTATTTTGTGAGTATAGAGTTCCATTTTGGGAAGATGAAAAAATTCCAGAGATGGATGGTGGTGATAGTTGCACAACAATGTGAATGTGCTTAATGCCAGAGAACTGTATACTTAAAATGGTTAAAGTGGTAAATTTTCTGTTGTATATTTTACCACAATTTAAAAAAATTCTCATTGATAATCATTATGGAATTTGGAGGACATGACACATGAAAAGAGTTTGTAAAATATCAGGTGACATTGCCCCAACAAAACTCTATTCCTTCTTCTAGTACAGTATACTTATTTATGTAAATAAGGTTTCTTTGCACTTACATCTATAAAAATGTTGAATCCTGTCTCATTTGAGAAGTAAGTAATACTTTTATCTTAGGTACATGAACTAATCAGGCAGAAAAGCCTCATCAACAAATATTGGGAAGGCTGTGGATAAAAGGAAACCCTTTGATCACCATTGGTGGGAATATAAATAGGTGCAGCCACTATAAAAACAGTATGGAGAGTCCTCAAAATTTTTTTAAAAAAGAACTACCATTTCATCCAGCAATCCCACTTATGGGTATACATCCAAAGAAATTGAAATCAGGATCTTGTAAAGATATTTGCACTCCCATGTTCATTGGAGCTTATTCACAATAGTCAAGATATGGAAACAACCTGAGTGCCCATTGATGGAAGAACAGATTATTCAGCCATGCAAAAGAAGGAAATCCAACCTTTTGCAACAACATGGATAGACCTACAGGGCATTATGCTAAGTGAAATAAGCCAGTCAGAGAAAGACCATACTGTACATTCTCATTTATATGTGGAATCTAAAAAAGCTGAAGTCATACAATTAGAAAGTATAATGGTGGTTGCCAGGGGAAATGGGGAGATGCGGGTTAAAGGGTACAGATTTCTACCTATAAGAAAAATAAGTTCTGGGGATCTAATATACAACATAGTAACTATAATGAACAATCATGTATTGTATTATATACATGAAAGTAAAGAGTAGATCTTAAATGTTATCACCACAAAAAAAATGTCAAAGGATGGAGGTATTAACTAACATTGTAGTAACCATTTTGCTATATATATATATATATAATATATATATATAATATAATATTATATATTATATTATATATAATATTATATATTATATTATATATAATATATTATATAATATATATTATATATATTATAATATTATATATAATATTGTATATATTATATATATATAATTATAATATATTATACCCTAAACTTACATAGGTTAATTCCTGGGTTCTTTTTTCAGTTCCATTGATCTATCTGTCTGTTCTTGTGCCAGTACCAGTCTACTTCTATTTCAGTGGCCTTATAGAATAGTTTGACATCAGGAGTTGTGATATCTCCAGATTTGTCCTTCTTCTGCAAAATTGCTGGGGCTTTTCAAGGTCTTTCTTGGTTTCATATAAATCTTTGGAGTATTTGTTCTAGTTCTGTGAAGTATGCCATTGGTATTTTAATAGGAATTGCACTGAATGTATAGATTGCTTTGGATAGAATGACTATTTTAATTATGTTAATTCTTCCAGTCCATGAACATGGTATCTATTTCCACTTATTTCTATCTTCCTCGATTTCCTCCTTCAGCGGCCTATAGTTTGCCAAGTACAGGTCCTTTACTTCCTTGGTTAAGTTTATTCCTGGACACCTAATTTTTTTGTTGCAAGAGTAAATGGAATTGTTTTTTTTAGTTTATCTCTCTTTTCTAAAGATTTTATTTATTTATTTTTAGAGAGAGGGGAAATGAGGGAGGAAGACAGGGAGAGAAACATCAGTGTGTGGTTGCCTCTTGCACTCCCCACTGTGGAACTGGCCCACAACCCAGGCATGTGCCCTGACTTGGAATTGAACTGGCGACCCTTTGGTTCACAGGCCAGTGATCAATCCACTGAGCCACACTGGCCAGGGCTTAGTTTCTCTTTCTAATAGCTCATTATTGGTGTATATAAATTTCATCAATTTCTGGGTATTAATTTTGTATGCTGCTTTGCTGAATTCATTTAGTAGGTCTAGTATTTTCTAGGAGGACTCTATAGGGTTTTCTATGTATGATATCATGTCCTCTATGAATACTTACAGCTTTACTTCCTTCTTTCCAATTTGGACGCCTTTTTTGGTTCTACTTGTCTGATAAACTCATGCCTGTATGAGCAATTGATATTTGACAATGGTGGCAAGAGCATACAATGGAGCAAAGACAGTGTCTTTAATCAATGGTGTTGGGAAAACTGGACTGGTACACACAAAAAAAATGAAACTAGACTTCTGGGCAAGATGGAGGTATAGGTAGATGCACTGTGCCTCCTTGCACAACTAAAAGGACAACCACAAATTTAAAAACAATAAACAACCAGAACTGCCAGAAAATCAAAGTGTAAGGAAATCTGACAACCAAAGAGTTAAAGAAGAAATATTCATCCTGACCAGCACGAGGAGAGAAGATGAAAAGCTGGGGCAGAGAGGACTCACAGCAACACAGCGGCTGAAAGATTGGGGCAGGCGGCAGCTGGAGGACTGGGAGAGGCAGTGGCTGGTGGAGCAGGTGGTCCCACATTGACGTGTAGATACACTGGGAGGAACAACTTGGGAGCAAGGCAGATGGAGCAACCCAGGTTTCCAGCATGGTGAAATAAAGCCTGAAAACCTTTGAGTGAAAAAACCTGTGAGTGTTATGGCAGTGGAAGAAACTCCCAGCCACACAGGAGAGTTCATTGGAGAGACTCACAGGGTCCTAGAACATACACAAACCCACAAACATACACAATACACAAACATACACAAACCCCAGGAATCAGTACCAGAAGTGCCCAATTTACTTGTGGGTAGTGGAGGAAGTGACTGAAAGCTGGAAAGAACTGTGCAAGCAGCACTGTTCCCTCTTATACCCCTCCTCCACATACAACACCAAAATGCAGCAACGTGGTTTGCCCCACCCTGGCAAATACTAAGGTTCCACCCCTTAGTACATAACAGAAACACTGAGACAAAAAAATACAGTCCAAATGAAACAGCAGATCAAAGCTCCAGAAAAATTTGAACTAAGCCCTGAAGAGATAGCCAACCTATCAGACACAGAGTTCAGAACACTGGTAATCAGGATGCTCAGAGAACTGGTTGAGTATGGCCACAAAATAGAGGAAAAAGGGAAGACTATGAAAACAAAAATAAAGGAACAGGGAACCAACAGTGACGTGAAGGAAACCAGGACTCAAATCAATTTTTTGAAGCAGGCGGAAGAAATAAACATTCAACCAGAACAGAATGAACAAACAAGAATTCAAAAAAATGAGGAAATCCTCAGGAACCTCCAGGACAACTTTAAACATTCCAACATCCAAATCATAGAGGTGCCAGAAGGAGAAGAGGAAGAGCAAGAAATTGAACATTTACTTGAACAAATAATGAAGGAGAACTTCCCCAATCTGGCAAAGGTAATAGACTTCCAGGAAGTCCAGGAAGATCAGAGACTCCTAAAGTAGTTGGACCCAAAAGCACACACCAAGTCACATCATAATTACATTAGCCAATATTAAAGATAAGGAGAGAATCTTTTTAAAAAAGATTTTTATTTGTGCATTTTTAGAGAGTGGGGAAGAGAAGGAGAAAGAGGGAGAAAAATATCAGTGTGTGATTATCTCTTGAGTGCCCTGTACTGGGGACCTGGCCCACAACCCAGGTATGTGCCCTGACTGGGAATCAAAGTGGTGATCTTTTGATTCACAGCCCATGCTCAATCCATTGAGCTACACCAGTCAGGGTGATAAGGAGAGAATCTTAAAGGCAACAAGAGAAAAGGAGACAGTTACCTACAAAGGAGTTTCCAAAAGACTATCAACTGATTTCTCAAAAGAAACCTTACAGACAAGAAGGAGCTGGAAAGAAAATTTGAAGTCATGAAAGGCAAGGACCTATATCCAAGATTACTCTATCCAGCAAAGCTATCATTTAGAATGGAAGGGCAGATAAATTCTTCCGAGATAAGGTCAATTTAAAGAAGTTCATCATCACCAAGCCCATATTACATGAAATGTTAAAGGGATTTATCTAAGAAAAAGTAGATGATCAAAAATATGAACAGTAAAATGACAACAAACTTACAATTATCAACAATGAAACCTAAAAAAAACAAAAACAAAAACACACTAAGGAAACAACTAGAACAGGAATGGAATCACAAAAATGGAGATCATATGGAGAGTTATCAGTGGGGAGGTGGAGGGGGGAGAAGGGGGATAAGGTACAGGGAATTAGAAGCACAAATGGTAGGTAGAAAACAGACAGGTGGAGGTAATGAATAGTATAAGAAATGGAGAAGCCAAATAACTTATATGTACCACCATGGACGTGAATTAAGGTGGGTGGGGGGGAATGGTGGTGGAAGGGGAGAGCAGGATGGAGGGGAATGAAAGGGAGAAAAATGGTACAACTGTAATAGCATAATCAATAAAATATATTAAATGAAACTAGGCCACTAACTTACACATCACACAAAAATAAATTCAAAACTGATAAAAGACTTAAATGTAAGCCCTGAAACCATAAAAATCCTGGAAGAAAACATGGAGAGTAAAATCTCAGATATTCAGCATAGAAATATTTTTGCCAATATATCTCCTAAGGCACTTAAACCAAGCAGAAAATAAACAAATGGTACTACATCAGACTAAAAATCTTCTGTACAGCTAAAGAAACCATCAGCAAGACAAAAATATGGAACATTTTTGCCAATGATGCATTTGACAAGGATTTAATCTACAAAACATACAATTAACTAATACAACTCAATGCCAGGAAAACAAACAACCTAATTAAGAAATGGACAAAAGCCCTGAATAGACACTTTTCCAAAGAGGACAGACAGAGGGCCTGTGGACATATGAAAAAAATGCTTAGCATCACTGATCATCAGAGAAATGCAAATTAAAACCTCAATGAGATATTACTTTAAACCTGTCAGAATGGCTACCATCATTAAGTCAACAAACAAGTGTTGGCGAGGATGTGGAGAAAAGGAAATCTTAGTGCCCTATTGGTAGGAATGCAGACTGGTGCTGCCACTGTGGAAAACAAAATGGAGTATCATTAAAAATTTAAAAATGGGGACTCAAGATGGTGGAAGGGTGAATGGAAGCCACTAACCTCCTCCCAGGACCAATCTGGACTTACAACTAAATTGTGGAGGTATCATCCAGAACAAACAACTGAGCAATAGAGAGAGAGAAGCCTCGTAACCTCGGACAAATGGAAGAATAAGCTTCAGTACTGACTGACTGATCAGGAGTGTGATGGAAACTCAAGAGGGCTGGTTGAGTGCCCATAGGTGGCAGAATAGGAGGGATAATTATGCAAATGGTTGGATCCCCCTGAGAAGTGTGTGGTCTAAACCCTAAGATGGGATTCCCCAGCCTAGAGCACCACAGCCGGAAAAGTACGTGTAACAACCAGCAGTGAAAACCAGCAGGGTTGTTCTCTGCCGGAGACAGATGGTTGGAGATGCAAAGAGCCGTTTAAAGGGCCAACATAAAATTTGTTTTTGTTAGAACAACTCAGCAAAATAAAATCATGGTTTATTGTTGGACAACATTGTTTTACACATACATCAAACAGGCCAAAAAATAAATAAATAAACAGCAACTTCATAGACAAAAAGGGAAAAAAGCAATCTTTTATCTTTGGACTTTTTAACCATGTCATACAAACCAACTACTTATAGTACAGGTAAATACATACACAAAAAGTTACTGGAATGTTCAGAATAAGATTGATTTTTTGTTGTTGCTGTTTTTGCTTTTTTTCACAAGATTTTTTTCTCCTTTGAGATTATAATGAACATGGTCACACCATAAGTAAAGTCAGAAGTACAACAGAGAATGCTCCAAAGTCTGGTTTGGTCCTGCTCAGATCATTAAAAATGGCAGACCACTAACAATATGTACAAAAATATAAATTGTAAATAAAAAAATACAAACAAGTTTTCCTTTTTAAAGGACTTTAAAGAAAAAAAGTAGGGCCTTGGAAGTTTTGTTTTCTTCCTCCCCTGTTGCAAGTTCACATTGTGGTTTTGGTTGGGTGGTGGAGAACGTATGTCATCTCCAAGTGGTGCTGCCTGCAGTGGGTGGGCGGGAATCTCTACTCGAAGGTGACCACGTTTAGATTCTGAGATGGGAAGTGGAGGGTGAATAGGTCACAGTGGCCTTTTCTTAAGTTTAATTTTTCATTTTCTGCTTTACAGTCATCCTCTTCTTGGTGTCAACATCGTTATCCTCATCATCTTTAGCTGTTCATTTGCCCATGGCTGCCTTAGCCTCCTCTTCTTCATCTCCATCCTCTTCCTCACCATCACCTTCCTCCTTCTCTTTCTCCTCCTCCCTTTCTTCTTCCTCTTCTTCATCTACCTCATTGCCAGCCCCCTGCTCCCCATTTTCTTCATTAGCATTGCCATTAGCAGGTGCATCTCTTCCATTCTCTGCTTCTTCCACAACTTCCTTCTTCTCCTTTAAGTCCTTGGTGGTGATCTCGGAGCTGGTATCCATGGCCACATCTGACATTGTGTGCATGCCAGTGATCCTATGCAGCAGATTTTTTAAAAAGTAAGACTTTGAGGACTCTGGCAAAAATGCTGTGGGGGTCCGTGGTGACTTAGGAGGCATGTGGTGGAGGTGGCTGCAGCAAGTGGAAAAGCACACACAGGAACAATGCAAAGATCATTTTTCAGAGTGGCCAGCCTCAACATAAAAATTTTCATTTGTGGCCACTTACCCTGGGCTTTGGCAAAGGCAGGGGAAGAGTGGGCTAGAGATGCCTGATGAGGGAATGGAAGTTTTGGGGAGAGAACTGAGAGAGCAGCCATGGGATCCCAGTGCTGAGTCATTACCCCTATGGCAGCAGCCATCTTGCTCAGGCAAACCTTTCCCCTCTGACCAGCAGCAGCCTGAGGGGAAACAATAGCCCTGACCTCAGGATAGACTCTGACCCACCTGTGGTGCTTAAACCTGGCTGCTGAATGCAGAATGACTAGATTAACAACTGAAGGAGACAACCATGGACAGTAGATTCCTGGCAGTCTTGGAGCAGGCTGCCTAAGGTCAGATGGAGTCACCATCTGACATCACCAGGGGAGGATCCAGAAAGAAAAAAACAGTGGTAAATACTAGAGGCTACTGAGGCAAAAATCCACTGTGGTCTTCTCCATGATTGGTGATATTTTCTTCCCTGCATAGTTTTAACATCCATTTCTTGTCCATCAAGTTTCTGCATATTAAGTTACTAGATTTTATACTATAGTTTATTTCTCTCCTTTCTTATAATAGTCTTAATCTCTTTACACCCTTATTAATACTGGTTCATTTGCTGTTAATAGTGGGGTGATGGGGGGAGTTATCCTCTGCACCACTGAATCTCACAGGTCTCCTACCATAGAAGTTCACACTACAAAGTCAGAGAGTCAAAACAAATGAATTTAAGAATAGAAACAAACAAGAAGAGTCTCAAAAATAATTGGAAGACAAAGAAACAACCCCCCTCATTGAAAGGAAAGGAGGAATCCCCAGAAAGACTGCTAAATAAAATAGAAGCAAGTCAACTATCAGATATTAAGTTCAAAGCAATGGTTATAAGGAAGCTCAATGAGCTCAATGAGAATTACAAAAAACTCCAGGGGAAACTAGGAGGAACTTACTGCAAATTTTATCAGCATGAAAAAGGACATAGAAATTATCAACAAGGGTCAAGAGGAAATGAAGAATACAATACCTGAATTGAAGAACACAGTAGAAGGAATCAGAAGCAAGCTGGCCAAAGCAGAGTACTGAATCAGCGAGTTGGAGGACAAGGTACAAAAAAACTCCCAGAGAGAGCAAGAAAAGGAAAAAAGACTCTAAAAGAACAAAAAGGGGTTAAGAGAGGTGTAGGACAATATGAAACATCATAATATCCATATAACAGTGATACCAGAAGGATAAGAAATGGAGCAAGGGATAGAAAACCTGTTTGAAAAAGTAATGATGGACTTTCGGCCAAGATGGAGGCATAGGTAAACACACTGTGCCTCCTCGCACAACCAAAATAGGTACAACAACAATTTAGAAACAGAATAACAACCATAACTCACAGAAAATTGAACTGTAGGGAAGTCAGACAACCAAGAAGTTAAAATAGACACATTCATCCAGACTGGTAAGAAGGCCAGAGTCGGGCAGCTGGGTAGAGAGGGGTCTAGGCACAAAGAGTAGTGGACTGGGTGCATAAGTCATCCCAGGCACACAAGACAACAGCAGGCAGACCCTGGGTGCACAGGCAGCAGCTGGCAGACCCCAGGCACGGGGTGGCAACCTGCAGAATTAGGAAGGCAGTGATTGTGAATCAGGGCACTGCGACCAACCCAGGGTCCCAGCACTGGGAAATAGTCTTGGGGCACTGATTGAAAACACCTGTGGGGGTTGAGGCACAGGGAGAGACTACCAACCTCACAGGAGAGTTTGTTGGAGAGACCCACAGGGTCCTAGAACATGCACAAGTCCACCTACATGGGAATTAGCACCAGAAAGGCCCAGTTTGCTTGGCAGAAGTGGCAGAAGGGACTGAAGTCTGATAGAGAGCGGAGCAAGCACCATTGTTCCCTCTCGGAACCCTGCCCAACATACAGTGTCACAACCCAGCTACTGGGCTGCCCCACCCTGGTGAACACCTAAGGCTCTGCCCCTCATATGCAATGGGTGCAACAAGATAAAAAAAATGGCCCAAAGGGAAGAACAGATCATAGATCCAGAGCAAATACAACTAAGTGACCAAGAGATAGCCAACCTATCAGATGCACAGT
>JAPYXV010001857.1:0-13694 GCA_028533065.1 Trachops cirrhosus | reverse complement strand
AAGATCTTATGACACATGGACATGAACTAAAGGGGGGGAGTGGGAGAAGGTGTTCAGGGAGGAGGGGAACGAAGGGGGGATAGTAGGACAAATGTAATAGCATTATCAATAAAATTATATTTAAAAAAAAAGAAAAAGAAAAAAAAAACAAAGGAACCACCAACAGATAACATGGAAGAAGCTGAAGGAGGGAGTAAAAGCCACACTAACCTCAATCCAGGTCCAATCTGGAAATACAACTAAAGAAGTGGACAAATTACCCACAACAAACAACTGAACAAGAGCGAGAGAAGCCTCAAAACCTTCTACACACAGAAGAATCAGCTTCAACATAACCTGTCCACACCTGCATAACAGAATACAAGACATGGTGGATGGAGTGACCCTCAGTTAACCAGCAAGAGGTAAGGACCCAACAAAAAAATGCAAAACAACAATCAATACACAAAGACATACAGAGAGCCAATATAAACTACAGCCCACGACCAGCAAGCTCAGGAGAGGAAGGATACTGCACCTCTGAATCTCACAGGTATTCTACCACAGAAGTTCACACCATAAACCCAGGGAGCCAGAACAGACAATTTAAGAAGCTGAGGCTAACAAAAAGAGTATCACAAACAATGGGAAGATAAAGAAACAATCCCCAAATGAAAGAAAAGGACGAAGCCTCAGAAAGAATGTTAAATGAAATAGAGGCAACTCAACTTTAAGATACTGAGTTCAAAGCAATGGTTACTAGGAAGCTCAATGAGAAAACAGAGAATTACCAGAAACTAAAGGAAAACAACCATGAACTCACTGCAAACTATATCAACATGAAAAAGGAAATTGAAACTATCAACAAGGGCCAAGAGGAAATGAAGAATACAATTTCTGAACTGAAGAACACAGTAGAAGGAATCAAAAGCAGGATTGATGAGGCAGAAGATCGGATCAGCAAGCTGGAGGACAAAGTAGAGAAAAACACCCACAAAGAGCAAGAACAGGAAGAGAGACTCAGAAAGAATGAAGAGGAATTAAGAGAAATGCAAGACAATATAAAACGTAATAATATCCGTATGATATGGATACCAGAAGAAGAAGAAGAAGAGCAAGGGATAGAAAACCTATTTGAAAAAGTTATGATGGAAAACTTCCCTAATTTGATGAGAGAAAAACTCACACAAATCCAGGAAACACAGAGAGTCCCAATCAAGAGGAAACCAAAGAGGCCCACTTCAAGACACATCATCAGTAAAATGGCAAAATTTCAAGACAAAGAGAGAATCATAAAGGCAGCAAGGGAGAAACAGGAACTAACATATAAGGGTGCCCCCAATAAGACTAGCAGCTGACTTCTCAATGTAAATGCTCCAAGACACAAGAGAATGGCAAAAAATATTCCAAGTAATGAGAACTAGAGGCCTGCAACCAAGGCTACTTTACCCAGCAAGCCTCTCAATCAAGATAGAAGGCCAAATAGGGACCTTCCCAGACAAAAGAAGTCTAAAAGAATACACCTCCACCAAACCTACTCTGCAAGAGATGCTAAAGGGACTGCTTTAAGGAAAGGAAGGAAAACACAGAGAAAGACAGGAAAACAGTTATGAAAAAATGGCAAGGAATAAATACCTATCAATAATAACCTTAAACATAAATGAATTAAATGATCCAATCAAGAGACAGAGAATAGCTGAATGCAAAGGAAAGCATGAACCACACATATGCTGCCTACATGAGATCCACCTAAGGAAAAAAGACTTACACAGACTGAAAGTAAAGAGTTGGAAAGAAATTTTCCGAGCAAACAGAAAGGAAAAAAAGCCGGTGTAGGAATACTCATATCACACAAAATAGACTGCCAAAAAAGGGCCATAAAGAGACCCAGAAGGTCACTTCAGAGTACTCAAGGGAAGAATACAACAAGAAGACATAAACATTGTAAATATATATGCACCCAACATAGGACCACCCAAATACATAAAGAAAACCCTAGAGAACTTCAACAAGATATTGACAAGAACACAAATACAGTGGGGGATTTATCACCCCACTGTCAAAAATGAACTGATCTTCCAAACAAAATATCAACAAAGATATTGTGGCATTGAACAATGCCCTAGATCAAATGCACTTAACTGATATATATAGGGCCCTTTATCCCAAAGAAGCTAAATACACATTCTTTTCAAATGCACATGGAACATTTTCAAAGATAGCCCATATGATAGGACACAAAACAAGCCTCAACAACATTCAAGAAAAGTGAAATTATACCAAGCATTTCCTCCAACCACAAAGGACTGAAACTACAAACAAACCCCAAGGAAAAAAAAACCCAAACCACTCAAACTCATGGAGATTCAATAGCACTCTATTAAACGATGAATGGATAAAGAATGAGATTAGGGAAGAAATCAAAAAGTTTCTGGAAACAAATGAAAATGAACTCACAACAACCCAAAACTTTTGGGACACAGCCAAGGCAGTCATGAGAGGGAAGTTCATAGCACTACAGGCCTACCTAAAAAAGAGAGAAACATTTCAAACAAACAACCTAACTCTACATCTACAAAAACTCCAGGATCAACAACAAAGACAGCTCAGAGCGAGTAAAAGGAAGGAAATAACAAAGATCAGAGCAGAATTAACTGACATAGAGATTCAGAGCACAATTCTAAGGATCAATGAATCCCAGAGCGGGTTCTTTGAAAAGATAAACAAAATCGACAAGCCTTTAAGCAGGCTCATCAAGAAAAAAAGAGAGAAAGCCCAAATAAACACAATCAGAAATGAAAGAGGAGAGATTACAACTGATACCACAGAAATACAAAGGATTGTAAGACATTACTATGAAGAAGTGTATACCAAGAAATTTGAAAACCTAGGTGAAATGGACAAATTTCTAGAAAAACATAATCTTCCAAACCTCAATGAAGAAGAAGCAGAAAGCCTGAATAGACCAATAACAGCAGATGAAATTGAAGCAGTAATCAAAAAACTCCTGACACACAAAGCCCAGGACCAAATGGTTTCACAAGAGATTTCTACAAAGCATTTAAGGAACAGCTAACTCCTATCCTTCACAGACTATTCCAAAAAATACAAAAAGGTGGAAGACTACCTAACACTTTTTATGAGGCCAGCATCATCCTAATCCCAAAACCAGATAAAGACACAACAAAGTCAGAAAACTTGAAGCCAATATCGCTGGTAAACATAGACGCTATAATCCTCAACAAAATATTGGCAAACTGCATCCAGCAATACATTAAAAGATCATACACCATAATCATGTGGGATTCATCCCAGGGATGCAAGGATGGTTCAATATTAATACGTCAATAAATATAATACATCACATAAACAAAAGCAAAGAAAAAATCACACGATCATATCAATAGATACAGAAAAAGCATTTGATAAGGTACAGTACCCATTTATGATAAAAGCAATGATCACAGTGGGAATAGAGGGAGCATTCCTCGACATAATAGAGGCCATATATGAGAGACCTACAGCAAACATCATACTCAATGGGCAAAAACGAAAATCTTTTCCACTAAGATCAGGAACAAGACAAGACTATCCACTTTCACCACTTCTATTCAATATAGTACGGGAAGTTTTAGCCACATCGATCAGACAAGAAGAGGAAATAAAAGGCATCCAAATCAGAAAGGAGGAAACAAAACTGTCACTGTTTGCAGATGACATGATAGTGTACATAGAAAATCCTATAGACTCGGCCAAAAAACTGCTGGACCTAATAAATGAATTTGGCAAAACAGTGGGATACAAAGTCAATATCCAGAAATCAAAGGCATTTTTGTACACCAACAATGAAACAGCAGAAGCAGAAATCAAGAAAAAAATCCCATTTGATACAGCAAAAAGAAAAATAAAATACCTAGGAATAAACCTAACCAAAGAGGTAAAAGACCTTTACTAAGAAAACTACACAACACTGAAGAAAGAAATCAAGGCAGGCACAAACAAATGAAAACATACACCGTTTTCATGGATTGGAAGAATTAACATCTTCAAAATGCCCATACTACCCAAAGCAATTTACAGATTCAATGCAATACCTATTAAAGTACCATTGGCATATTTCACAGACATAGAACAAACACTTCAAAAATTTGTATGGAACCAGAAACAACCCCAAACAGCTGCTGCATTTTGAAAAGGGAGAGCAAAGTAGGAGGAATCAAATACCTGATACTAAACTGTATTACAAGGCCACTATAATCAAAACAGCCTGGTACTAGGATAAAAACAGACAGACAGACCAATGCAACAGAACAGAGAGCCTAGAAATAAACCCAAGTCTCTATGGTCCACTAATATTTGACAAAGGGGGCAGCAACATAAAATGGAGTAAAAATAGCCTCTTTAACAATTGGTTTGGGAGAACTGGACAGCTACATGCAAAAAAATGAAACTCAAACACCAACTAACACCATACACAAAAATAAACTCAAGGTGGATAAAAGACTTAAATGTAAGTTGTGACACCATTAAAGTCCTAGAGAAGAACATAGGCAAGAAAATCTCAGATATTTCATGCACAAACATTTTTACTGACATGTCCCCTAAAGCAAGGGACATAAAGGAAAGAATAAACAAATGGGATCTCATCAAAATAAAAAGCTTCTGCATCACCAAAGGAAACAGTATTAAAATAAAAAGAGAACTGACTGTATTTGAAAATGTATTTGCCAATGATACCTCAGAGAAGGGTTAAGTCTCCAAAATACATAAAGACCTTACACAAGTCCAGTCTAAGAAGACAAGCAACTCAATTAAAAAATGGGCAAAGGACTTGAACAGACACTTCTCCAAGGAGGACATACAGAAGATCCAGAGACACATAAAACAATGCTCAATATCGGTAGCTATCAGAGAGACGCAAATTAAAACCACAATGAGATACCACTTTACACCAGTCAGAATGGCCATCATAAACAAAGCAACAAACAACAAGTGTTGGAGAGTTTGTGGAGAAAAGGGAACCGTGGTGCACTGTTGGTGGGATTGCAGACTGGTACAACCACTATGGAAAACAGTAGGGAATTTTCTCAGAAAACTAATAATGGATCTGCCTTTTGACCCAGCAATTCCACTGCTGGGATTATATCCTAAGAATCCTGAAAAACCAATCCAAAAGAACCTATGCATCCCAATGCTCATAGCAGAACAATTTACAGTAGCCAAGCATTGGAAGCAACCTAGGTGCCTGTCAGTAAATGAATGTATTAAAAAAAAAAAAAAACAATGGTGCTTTTACATAATGGAATTCTATGCAGCAGAAAGAAAGAAGGACCTCCTAAGCTTTGCAACAGCATGGATGGAACTGGAGAGCATTATGCTAAGTGATATAAGCCAGGCAGTGAAAGACAAATACCATAGGACCTGACCTTTAACAGGAACCTAAACAACAAAACAAACAAATAAGGAAAATATAACCAAAGACACCAAATTAGAGGACAGGCTGACAGTGACCAGAGGGGAGAGAGGAGGCAGTTTCAGGGGAAAAGTGTGAACGGTTTGCAGCAAGTATAAAGGACACATGGACCATAATGGGGACGGGGTGGGAATGGGCGGGAGGTGGAGGGTGGGGGTATTGGGCTGGAATGGGGGTAAAAGGCAGAAAACTGTACTTGAACAATTGAAATGAAAATTTTTTAAATATTTGAGAAAGTGGACAGGAACATAAAATGGAGTAAAATAGCCTCTTCAATAAATGGTGTTGGGAGAACTGGACAGGTTCATGCAAAAAAATGAAAGTAGACCACCAACTTACACCACACACCAAAATAAACTGCAGATGGATAAAAGACTTAAACATAGGTTGTGACTCCATAAAACTCCTAGAGGAAAACGTAAGCAGAAAAACTTCAGGTACCTCCCACAGCAATATTTTTGCCAATATATCCTAGGGCAAGGAACATAAAAAGAATAAACAAATAGAACTACATCAAATTAAAAAGTTTCTGCCCAACTAAAGAAAACATCAGGAAAATGAGTAGAGAAGCAACCATATGGGAAAACACATTTTCCAATGATACCTCGGACAAGTATTTAATTTCCTAAATATATAAAGAACCCATATGACTGAACACCAGGAAGACAAACATCCAAATAAAAAATGGGCAAAGGACCTGAACGGACACTTCTCAAGGAGGACACACAGAGGGTCCAGAGACATATGAAAGGATACTCAGCATCACTATCCATCAGAGAGAAGCAAATTAAAACCACAATGAGATACCACTTCACACTTGTTAGACTGGCCATCATTAACCAGTCAACAAACAACAAGTCTGGGCAAGGATATGGAGAAAAGGAAACCACAGTACACTACTGGTGGGAATGTGGACTGGTAGAGCCACTCTGGATAACAGTATGGAATTTCCTCCAAAAACTAAAAATGGAACTGCCTTTTCATCCAGTGATCCCACTGCTGGGATTACACCCTAAGAATCTTGAATACCAATTCAAAAGAACCTATGCACCCCAATTCATAGCAGCTCAGTTCACAATAGCAAATTGTTGAAAACAGCCTAAGTGCCCATCAGTAAATGAATGGATCAGAAAACTGTGGTATATACACACAATACTATACAACAGAAAGAAAGAAGGAACTCCTACCCTTCGTGACAGCTCGGATCAGTGTGGAGAGTATTATAATAGGGGAAGTAAGCCAGCAAATACCATATGAACTCACCTATACGTGGAACTAAATGAACAAAATAGAACCAGAGACATGGAAATAGGGAAAAAAAAACAGAGAAGTGGCCAGAGAAGGGGTGGGGATATCAGTGGAAAGAAGCGTAAGGGTCTAGTCAAGGAACATGTGTAAATGACCCATGGACAACAGGGTAGGGATTGATTGTAGGAGCAGGGCAGAGGTAGGCTGGGCAGGGGAGAGCAATGGGGAAAAACTGTAATTGGGTCCACTGTAACTGAACAACAATTAAAAAATTAAAACTAAAAGAAAAAGAATCACAATAACTAAAGCCTCAACATTCTTCTTGACATCAAATAATTTCTAATTACTGTATCTTCCATTCTTCCTCAAAATGTCTCTGTATCTTCAACCTAAGTTTCTCTTCTCTTCTGATTTTGACAAATAAGACATTCTCAACTGTCAAATTAACAACGCTAATCCCTCCCTACCTCCCACTTTGGATCACACTGCCTCTCATCTCCTTCAAGACCTAGTTTATTAACTCCTCCCTATCTGTCTTTCATAATTTCTCTTAACAGTTGTATTTCTAAGGTTTTTATCTTTGGTCACAAATAAGCTTGCCTCACCTTAAAAATAGGAAAAAAGTTGAGACAAGTATAATGGAACAAAAAAAATTAATATTTTCTCTATCCCTGGACATTATCAAGCTACTGTCCTCACTACATATACAAACCTTTTACTCTTCTCACCATTCATACATATACGCTCACCACATATAATCAGTCTCATAGTACACACATACTGCATTCACTGAACATATACTCTCACTATACAAGCACTATTCTACTGAAGCTATTCTCTCAGCCTTCAAAAAATCTTTCATAGAAAAGAAAAAAGTAAAACTATCACTATTTACAGATGACATGATAATACAATATAAATAGAAAATCAAAAGAATACACCAAAAAATTAACAGAATTAATAAAAGAATTCAGTAAAGTAGGATACAAAATTAATATTCAGAAACATGTTACATTCCTTTACACTACTAATTAACAATCAGAAGGAGAAATGAAGAAGAGAATCCCATTTACAACTACATCAAAAAGAAAGAAAGACCTAGGACTAAATTTAACCAAGAAGGTGAAAGAACTGTACTCTGGAAACTATAAGACAGTGAAGAAAGAAATTGAAGAAAATGCAAATAAATGGAAGGATATATCATACTCATGGATTGAAATGATTAATATTGTTAAAATGTCCATATCACCCAAAACAATTTACAGATTCAACGCAATTCCTATCAAAACACCAATGTCATTCTTCTCAGAACTAGAAAAACTAATCCTAAAGTTGACATGGCATTACAAAGACCCTGAATAGGCAAACAATCTTGAGAAGGAAGAACAAAGTTGAAGGTATCACACTCCCTGGTCTCAAACTATACTACAAATCTATAATAATCAAAACAGTATGGCACTGGCACAAAAACGGGCATGTAGTTCAACAGAATAGAGTCCAGAAATAAACCCTCAGTTACATGGTAACCAATCCATGACAAAAGAGATAAAAATATACACTGGAGTAATGACAATCTCTTCAACAAGTGATGCTGGGAATGCTTATCAGAAAAATGAGACTGGACCACTCTCTTATATCATATATAAAAATAAACTCAAAATGTGTTAAAGACTTAAACATAAGGCCTAAAACCATAAAACTCCTAGAAGAAAACATAAAAAGTAAACTATTTGACATCAGTCTGAGTGGTATCTTTTTTTATACAAGCAAGGGAACAAAAGCAAAAATAAATAGGACTATATCAAACCAAAAACCTTCTGCACATTGAAGGAAAACTTCAAGAAAACAAAAAGACAACTTACTGAGTGGGAGAGTGCATTCACAAATGATATACCTAATAAGGGGTTGATATTCAAAATATATAAGAAATTAATACAATTCAGTAGCAAAAAAATAAACCAATTAAAAATGGGAAGAGGACATAAAAAAACATTTCTTAAAAAAAGGACAAAGATGGCCAGCAAACATATAAAAAGATCTTCAACATCACTAATCATCAGGGGAATGTAAATCAAAACCAAAGTGCAATATCACCTCACATCTGTCAGAATAGTTATTATCAATTAAAAAAAAAAGGAATATGTGTTGAAGAGGATGTGGAGAAAAGGGAACCCTTGTGCATTGTTGGTGAGACTGCAAATTGGTACAGTCCCTATGAAAACAGGATGAAGATTCCTCAAAAAAGTGAAAATAGATATACCATATGACCCAACAATCCCCCTTCAAATTATTTATCCAAAGAAAACAAGAACACTAATTTAAAAAGATATATGCACCCCTATGTACACTGCAGCATTATTTAAAATAGCCAAGATATGGAAGCAACTGAGATGATTTTAATAAATCAAATGGAGTATTACACAGCAATAAAAAAAGAATGAAATCTTGACATTTTCAACAACATAGATGGATCTAGAGGGGATATTATGCTAAGTGAAGTCAGGCAGAGAAAAACACATATGTGGAATCAAAAAAAAAAAAAACAACTAAAGAAAACAAAATAAAAACATAGAAATAGAGACCAAAGAGATGGTTACCAGAAGGGAGGGAATGGGGAGAATGAGTGAAAAGAGCAAGGGAAATATAGTCAATAATACTGTGAACTTTACAAGGTGGCAGACAATTACTAGAATTAGTGAGGTAATAACACTATAAGCTATAAAAATCTTAAATCTGAATACCTGAAACTTATATAACCAATATAAGGTTGTATACAAAATATATTGGGTTGGCCAAAAAGTCCGTTTAGTTTTTTCCATAAATTAAAAGACATTTTTCATTTTCACCAATAACTTTATTGATTTGGATATTTTTAGTTATATCAGCTATCTCCTGCTATTGGCTTCTAGCCAGTAGAGGCTGGGGGTGCTGCTAAACAACTTCCAATACATAAAATAGCCCTACAGCAAAGAATTATTTGGCCAAAATGTCAACAGTACCAAGAAACTTAGCAAATCACTTTTGACATATTCGATCAGTCACAGCACCTTCTCCATACACTGAACAAATCTTTTTTTGCCTTTCAGTTGTGTTTTTATCTTTCTTGAAATAATAAAACATAACAAGCTAGAAATGTTGCATATTTTCTTCCATCATCAATAATAAAATGGCTGCACAAAAATTCACCTATTTTGATGTTTTTTTAAATGCACACTGATATGACAGCTATCACAATACAATTGAATAAAATCGGTTCAAATGAAGTTAAAGACAACTAAGCACTAGTACAGCCATCATATGGAAAAAACATAATGAACTTTTTGGCCATTCCAATACCTAAATTTTTTAAAAGGGTTATTAAAAAAGATCTCTGTCTTTCTCAATTGAATGGCTTTTTTTGGTTTAACCACAAAGGCTTCTCTGTAGCATCTCACACTCCTACAGTAAAACTTTTTCCTTAGATTTGAAAATACTGCAACATCCTCGTTCTCTTTTCTTTCTCTCACAACTTTCTCAGTGTTCCTTAACTCCAAGGACTTTTTTCCATCACCTTCTCTTTTCCTCAGCAATCTCATCCACTTCCATAGTACCCCTATCACTATCATATAGATTATTCCTATATCTTATCCTGCTTTCCAGCCAGCCCTGGATGGTCTCTCAAAATCCAGGCCTTATTTTCCAATGGTAATTTAAAATCTAAAATCTGCAATTGATGTGTTTTCTTGAAAATTTAGATGAGAATTATAAAAAGGTCTCAGATAGCATCTTAAAAATTGTTAAAATAGAGGAAAAGTAATTCTTTTTACCCAAAGGAATCACCAAAAAGAAACAGTGAAACATGGAGGGAAAAAAATGGGCAAATGACGAGCAAAACATTTTTCAAAGGGAATAAACAGGACTTTCCAGCAAACATAATTGAAAAATATTGAACTTCAGAATAATGTCAATGAAGGACATTTTGTTAATATGCATTGAAATCCTTAAGTGTTCAGTTCTATATCTAAGAATTTATCCAGTGAAAACTGGAAAGCTGAGTCAAGATTTAGTATAATAGATGTCCAAAGAATTATTGGTAGTAGCAAAGCAGGGGAAATAGCCTAAATAGAATAGAATGGTTAAGTAAATTATGATAGAGCTACAACATAGGATAATATAAAACCTTTAAAACATTTAAAAGATTAAGATATGTAAAAATACCACATACAATGGAATGGTTAAATAGATTATGATAGAGCTTAAAATAGAAAGGTCAAATAAATTATGATGCAGCTATATCACGGAATAATATAAAACCCTTAAAATATTTAAAAGATTATTAAGATATGTGGAAATACCAAAGATATGTTGAGAAAAAAACACTGAAATATAAAATTCTGTTTGTTTTTATTCCAATTTTGTAGAAAATTTTAAAAAGGGAAGGTAAAAATATATCAAAATGTTAATTTTTATCTGTAGGTGGCAGTATTACAAATGATTTATATTTTCTTCATTAATCCAAGATCCATTTTTCAAATTACCTACAATTACAAAATAGGGGAGAAAGTAAGTCAATTTTTAAAAGTACTAAATTTATATAAAGCAAGAGAGAAAAATCAAGAACAGTCTTGAGAAAAATCTTTAAAATATTAAAACTTTAATTAAATATATTACAGTTTAAATAAAAATCTACAATCAATATTTGGAGAGGCGACCTACTAAGGGACCCTTTACTTTAGTTCACTTGAACCACTGTAATGGTAACTACTAATTAGTGAAGGCTTGTACTTGATTTTTTGCAATGCACTAACTTATAAAAGAGCTCCACCAAGTGGTAACATAAATCATCTTGAAAACATCAGAAAAATTGGCATCAGGAACTCGGTTGTCTTACTATTCATGCTATCATAAGTTAACAAGCATGAATTTAACTGGTAATTTTAAATGTTAAAAATACTATTATCTCACATCTTCACATTTTCAAATATTCACCACCATTAAAATTAAAATAAGCCATAAGAAATATGCTCTCTATCTCAGGGTCAAAAGGATACATCCTTACACTTGATTCATGAGCCTGTAATGAGTGATTAGCAATAAAGTTATTATCTATTACAAGTTAAATATATTACAGGAATGTATTAGAGTAAAACGGGGTGAAAGTTGCCTTTCTCTTCTACTCTTGGATTTCCATATTATACGTATAAACAAAAGGGATAACATGCTAATTTAATAGCAATTCCCCCCTCTCACTTGTATATCAGCTGACAGTAGTTAGTGTTAACGACATTATTTGATGTCCTCAGAAGAATTAAAAGGTAAGGGTAGCACAGCCAAGAAGAGAACTGCAAAAGCTAACCTTACCTGTACTCATCACATTTTTTGATACAACATGCAGGAGTAAACAACCAGCTGAATCTGCCATCCAGTTACACAATGGCTTTGTGGGTAAAAAGTTCACTCTGCTCTTAGAAAAATATGAGTTACGTAATTGGCAAGTTCAGAGTTACCTGGCCCTCAACCCAAGAGATGAAGCACCTGGGACTCCCTCCCTTAACAACATTTACAGCAGGAGTGTCAAACTCATTTTCACCAGGGGCCACATCAGCCTCACAGTTGCCTTCAAAGGGCCAAATGTAATTTTAGGACTGTATAAATGTAACTACTCCTTAACAGTTAAGACAGAATTTGGTGCTGCCACTCGGCGGAAACAAGGTGCTGGGCCAAATAAAACTGTAAGGAGCAAGGAAAACTTAGCAAGAACAGAGGATTGTAAACAGATGCAACCTAACATGTTTGGTTTGTAAAGCTACCTCTGTCGAGCCAATCCCCAACCCTGTTCCCGCCTACGGACTTTGTAAGCAAATGGATAACTGCCACGTCTGCTTCTGCGTAACGCTTGCTTGCGCGCCCATGTATAAGGACTTAGCTGTAAGCGCTCGGCATGCGACTCTGGTCAGCAGCCCTTGCGGGTACCGTGTCTTCGGACACTCTGAGAGTCCGCCCCTGCGCAGGTAAAACTTGGCCAATAAAGTAACATCTTTGAACCCTGAAAGTCTCCGGCATCTGTTCTCGCAGTTGCTGAATGCAACATATGGAGACCCCAGCAAGATTCTCCCTCAGTGGAGTTCTTGCTCGGAGACCGGATGGGCAGCTCGAGCTGAGTAGGTATCTGTGAGGATCCTCTCTGTTAGTTTCAGTCTGTGTTCCGGAACAATTCTGTCCTGTGGTGGTAGGCGGGACACTGCCAGTAGTCCACCCAGGAACTTTCAAAGGCGGGACGCCGCTCTTTGAAATCTGGTTTCGGTAAAGAGTGACCGGTCACGTTAGGTTTCCTTTGTTCTTGCGCCGCGCCCCACTGCGTTTGAATTTCGGATTGTATGCCTAACTCGTGTGTGAGAGAGATTGGTTTGTGTTATCTGTCGTCTTATTGGTTTGTGTTATTTGTTGGTTTTGTCTACCACTTAAATCCCTTTTAGGACGCGAGGAGGTGCCCGCTATGGAGCGAACGTGGGAAGCGCCGCCATTTTGCCTCTCCGGAAGGCGCCCCAGCGCCGGGTGTTCCACTGCGAGCACCCCCACAGTTAATCTATGTCCCCTTTTCTACTAGTGACTTATATAATTGAAAGCATCAAAATCCCCCGTTTTCTGAAAAACCCCAGGGGTTGATTTCCCTCCTCAAGACTATTTTCAGGACTCACCAGCCAACCTGGGATGATTGTCAGCAGATTTTGCAGACTCTCTTTACATCAGAGGAAAGAGATCGTATTATAAGAGAGGCTGCAAAATCTATGCTTGGAGAGGAGGGAGAGACAATGGCTGGTAGAAGGGAGATCGAGGACATCCTCCCCTCTCAACCCCCTGCTTGGGACCCCAACACTACTGGGGGAAGGGACGCGCTCCTCCAGTATCGCCGGGCTCTACTCAGGGGGCTTAAGGCAGCAGCTAGGGAACCTACAAGTTTTAGTAAGTTTAGTGAGGTTATTCAAGGCAGAGAGGAGTCCCCTGCTGCATTCTT
>JAPYXV010001856.1:0-13694 GCA_028533065.1 Trachops cirrhosus | reverse complement strand
TAGAGCAGGCAGTGCCCATGTTCAGGGAAATAAGTTTTGTCTCCTTAGGCCTCCTGGTTCTGGGAGGTTTCTCACTCAGCCTTAGCCACGGGGGGTTACGGCTCCTGAAACCAGGCAGGGCAGACACCACAATCCTTTATTATTGAATAGTGGCTTACGGTTAAGAGACTGTCAATAAGATTATATCACTTGATGAAGACCATGAAGCAGAGCACCACTGAATGATACAGTAATTCAAGCAGCTCAATTTTACTGAATAGTTGTACTCACCAATCACCAGTTTATGAACCAGGAAGTGGTCCCTCACCAGACACTGAATCTGCTGGTGCCTTGATCATGGACTTCCCAGCCACCAGAACTGCAAGAAATAAGTTTCCATTGTTTTTTTTTTTTAAAATATGGAACACTTCACGAATTTGCATGTCATCCTTGCACAGGGGGCATGTTAATCTTCTTTGTATCGTTCCAATTTTAGTATATGTGCTGCTGAAGCGAGCACAAGTTTCCATTGTTTACAAGCCACTGAGTCTATGGTATTTTTGTTTCAATAGCCCGAAAGGACTAAGACACCATGTAAGTAGAAATTTTTGGTCCAGGCTCTTAAAAGGTAATTAGTTGCTATTCTAATGGGAATTTAAACCAAGTCCTAGAAATTAGCTCTAAATCTTCAGTCTCTTGCAACTAAGTAATTGACTTATATTTTAAATATAGTATGTACCACCTTATAAGGAATGATAGGAATCTGAACTTTTCCTAGCATGTCACTTCCTTACCTATATAAGTAAGAAATGAGTTATCTATTGAGGTAGATGCTACTATTACCCAGTCAACATTCATCCATCTATCCTCTTTTTCTGTCCTTAACATTTCTTCCTTTTTAATATAACCCTATGCTGGGAAAATTTCCGAAGTGTACTAAAACCAACCTCTATAGAGACGACAGACTGAAGAAAGACACTGACAGCTCTAGAATCAAAGTTCATTTGGAAAACTTACAGACAGAAGCAGAGACCCGTGCAGCAGCAAGAGAGTGAACTTACATGTCCAAAAGAGGATGCAGCTTTATAGAACCTCCAGGAACACAGATAACTTGTAGCCAAGTGCCATGTGCTCATTAAGCAGGTGGTTTGTAGCCAAGTAACACATGCTCGTTAAGCAGGTGGCAGGTAGCCAGATGGCACCTGCCTGATAAGCACTGTATATTCAAAGCAGCAAACAACATTAATTGGCTACTTTTCTGTGTAAGAACATTCTTTTCAGGTAATATGGGCCCACGCCTCCCGGGGTGAACTGGCAATCACTGAGAACAGTTTGAGTCTTACGATGGCATCATTTGGGTCAAGCGCTAGAAACCGATATTCCTAACACCTTATTTGGTTCACCTCCCCATTGTCAGTGTCCTTCAGGAGAGGGTGGCCTCTCCTTAGTTCTGGAACATGATGCTCAGTTGGCATATGTCCATTATGGAGGCCTCAACCCCACCACCACCCCTCACTCCCTGTTGGTGACAGGCATGGACAGTTGAAGCAGCTTAACCTAATAAGACAGGAGGGAAAAATCTGTCAGGCTAAGAGGTTTTCCTTAGTCTTAAAAAGGAGCAGAAGATAAGGGTGCTCCCTTTTGCTGCGACTGGATATCACCTGTAATCTGAACTGAGACAGCTGTTAGGACCATAAGGGAAGCAAAAATGGGGAAGGATCTGGTTCCTGGACAATATCATCAAGTCATGGTAATTAACCAACCCTAGGAATGGCCTTACCTTCATACACCCAACTATGAAGGATAATAAAAAAGCTTAAACAATAAGGACACTTGGTAAGGGTTTTTACTCCCACAGTTGAAAGTATTCCTTCTCCCTTTCAACAGTTTCACGCCTAAGTAGTAGACTTCTCAATATAACAAAAGGTATAGTAGATTGGAAACAAAGAAAACTGCTAATTTTTTTCCTATGTTCAAGTTGCTCCTCCTATTAAAAAGTGGAGTCTATTTCCCTTTCCCATGAATCTACTCCTTCTGCCAACAGAATTCAGAAAAGTAATACAATGCCAGTTCCAGACCTAAGCCTTAAGAGAACTAGTATCTTCTTTCCCCGCCTCTTCATTCTCTTGGGAGCCCGACCGCCATGCAAGAAAGCTTAGGCCAGGGGTGTCAAACTCATTTTCACCAAGGATCACATCAGCCTTGAGGTTGCCTTCAAAGGGCCAAATGTAATTGTAAAACTGTATGCATGTAACCACTCCTTAACAGTTAAGCGAGAGCTCGACACTGCCACCAGGTAGAAACAAGGTGCCAGGCTGTATAAAACAAGGTGGAGGGCCAGATATGGCCTGTGGGCCTTGTGTCTGCCACCTGTGGCTTAGGCTAAATTCCTGAATGATGTGAGACCTTACCGAGAAGAATCAGGTAACTCCAGATGAAAGGCAGCACCAAGAGCACAGCAATGGGAGTAAAGCCACACTAGCTGACACCTGATAAAGTGGGCACTGGTCATCTCTAGTAAGCCCTGCCTGCGTGCCTGACCATAGAATCAGGTGCAATAGAACGAACACCTGCTATTGTTAGTAAGTCCAGTTTGGTCACCATGCAGCAATAGATAACTGAAACACAAGGTAATATTATTTCTTCTCTTGCTTTGTAAAATTGCTATAATTATTTTATAATGATTAAGAATAATTTAGTAAGTCATGAATACCTAGCTCTGCATGCTAATAAATTTTTTCCAAATATGTGTTTTAATTGTCTTCACAAAGGAGAATTTGTTTTTATTTATATTACCTTATACTAACATTTAAAAAATAATTAAATAGAAATAAAAAGAGAAATGTTTGCAACAAATAAATCAAGATCCTTAGCAAATAAAAAAACTCTAGGAGGTATTCTCTGGCTTATGTGGCTCAGTGGACTGAGCGCTGGCCTGTGAACCAAGGGGTCACTGGTTCAATTCCCACTCAGCGCACATGCCTGGGTTGTAGACCAGGTCCCAAGTACCAGCGCATGAAAGACAACCACACACTGATGTTCCTTTCCCCTCTCCAAAACTAAAATATTTTTTAAAAACCTTTTTAAAATTCTGGCACATATAAAAGAAAAGTAGCGACACCTCATTTTTAAAACTGGGAAGAGCCATTTCTTTGAAGAACCGTAAATGGTCAATAAACATGAGAGGGGAAATGCCCTACCCTCAAGCTAATTAGTTTAAAACAACAGGACATCACTTTTCACCTACTAAATGGCCAAAAGACAATTTAAATACTAAGACTTTGTGCCAGTAAGAATCTATTGAAAAATGGGAAAATCCCACATTAAGGTACAGAGTCTGGGAAACCACAGTGACCTTGAACTGTGGGGACTCCAGCCTCTCTGGTCACAAGCTACTTGACTTCGGACAGCATCTGTGGCTGTGACATGGGGATAATATAGCTACTGCACAGAGCTGTTGAACAGAACAGCAATATACATGGTTGTTACTTTTCATTCAGCCTGTTTACCCACGTATTTACTTTTGTCAGATACTGGAAAAGCATTAGAAATACAGGGAAATATGAATACTTTTCTAAAACATGGGCGGTAGTGACGGGTAGAATCGGGAGTGACGGGACACCGAGTCGTCGTGGAAGGAGGAGGCCAGTGTGTGCGGGAGGTACCTCTCTCAAGCACCCCCACCTCTCTGCGCACCTGCCCCGGGGCTTTGGTGCTCCCGGGACTAGCGGCAGCAGAGGGAAGGCGGTGGGAAAGGTAGGATTCATGGCGCTGATTGGCTGTCTGTGAGCAAGGGGCGGGGCGAACGGAGGTTGCGGCAATCGCAGGCGGAAAGCGGCGGGGGTGAACTTCCGGTCTTTGTGGCCGGTGGCTCTGGGTTGGCGCCCCTGCTACCCCGTTGGCTTTGCGGTGAGGGATGCGGGCCCCGATGCGAAGGGAGGGCTAGGAGGGCGTGCAACCGGACGACTGGCGCGAGGTGAAAGAGCCCCGCTTTCGTCCTGCCCATCCCCAGGTCGCGGAGCCTTGTTGGGGTGGTGTCTGCTCGGGTCTTGGGGATGCAGATGAGGCCAGCGCTCAAGCACCCGCTTTCCAGCGAAAAGGGCACTTACTCACCCGCCGTTGATGATTTTGCAAATGCTGTGATTTAACCTGGATGTAAAATTAGGAAGGCTAGCGTGGCCGAGCTGGTTAGTAAGCTATAGTTTTGTAGCGTCAGTATACTAATTTCTAAAGTTGACGGTAGCGTTAGGGTTAAATTTTACTGTCCTGCCAGTTCAAGGGCATACCTTCCTATCACTATTCCCCCATCCTAAAATCAGATCGTGTTTAATTTATATCAGAAAACTTAATACAAACTTGTTGCCAGTTTGACTTTTTAAAAATGTTTGCTCCACTATATTCTAAGCTTTTTGAGAGCTGAGATTGACCTTTTCACTTCTGTGTTTATATCTGGCATGGTTTTGAACACATGGTAAGCATTTAACAAGTACTTCTAGGTTATTCCTGGGTAGACTCATTTATTCAGGAGCAAAAACCTTTGTATTCTAATATCCAGCTCATGACCGCCCATAGTAAGGCCCTTAGTATTCACTGATGAAATTCAGTGATTGAATTTCCTAATTGATCAAATGGCAACTATCCAACAAGATTTTCATTTTAATCAACTAATGTTTAATATGCATTTTTTAAAAGTTTTATTACTACCTTAAGTGAGTCAACATTATTTGCCATAGTTACATTACTAAACATTAATTTTTTAAAAATCAGCATTATTAAGTCCTACCTAGATACTGTTACCCTTGGAAGTCTGAAACATTGTTAAAGAGGGAATTCTGCATGTTTTACATACATGTTAAAGACAGATTTTTCTCCTCAATGAGAATTGAAAGAATCAAAAAGGAAATTTCTCAGTATGTGACTCATGTTAATATTGCATTGTTTTGCTTCTAAAATAATTTCTTAATAAAAATAGTGCTAGAAATTCTACAAAATAGGAGACAGTGAATGACATGAATGGTGTTTAGTTTGCCACTTACTCATTTACAATCTCATACCTGCTTCCTTTCAATATGCTACTGGGATGGCTGATGTTTCTTATTATAAGTTCTTAGAGATTTTTTTCATTGCTATAAGTTAACAGTGCTTTTGTATCCTTCAGAAAAGAAGAGATTACTCAATTTCTGAAGTAGCATACCCAGTTGTAGTGAGCTCTTTTGAACAGCTCTTTCAAGCCAGAATGGCTGTGGAATCCAGAGCAATTTCAACCCTGGTACCTCAGAGTCCTCAGGAACAAGAACTGATACTAGTGAAAGTAGAAGAAAGCCTTTCCTGGGGTCAGAAATTAAAGCAGAATGGGAATACCCGATCCTGCCAAGAACTGTTTCGCCAGCAGTTCAGAAAGTTTTGCTACCAAGAGACACCTGGGCCCCGGGAGGCTCTGGGCCGACTCCAGGAGCTCTGCTATCAGTGGCTTATGCCAGAGTTGCACACGAAGGAGCAGATCCTAGAACTGCTGGTGCTGGAGCAGTTCCTGAGCATCCTGCCTGAGGAGCTGCAGGTCTGGGTTCAGCAACATAGTCCAAAAAGCGGCGAGGAAGCTGTGACTCTGTTGGAGGATTTGGAGAGGGAATTTGATGATCCAGGACAGCAGGTGGGAACAGGGAAATGCAATATGTTGTGGGAAAAGGGATTTACAAACTGGAGCATGTGGCATCGTCATAACAGTAGGATGAAAATTTGTCTCTACTGAACCATAACCCTGATGTGTCTACTAGGGCCATGCCCATCTCCACCCTTAAATTGTTCTTTTCCCCCTATCCCTCACCTATTGAGATGTCTTTCTTGATTTCTGAGGTTTTTTACTAAGCATTTTCCCAGGGATTTTCTCACGGTGCTTACCGTATTTTACTGATTTCAGGTCCCAGCTAGTCCACAAGCACCAGCAGTACCATGGAAGGATTTGACAGGTCTTGGAGCATCCCAAGAGTTAAACATCCAAATCCAGCCTTTAAAGACACAGCTGAAATCTTGGGACCCTTGCATTTCGCCCCAAAGTGGTAAGAAATAGAAAATCATCTGAGAACCATTATCAGTTAGGCCGCTGGCCTTGATGATGCAGAATTAATTGCACTTTACAAACCCGTCACATGTAAACCTCACTTCTATTATTCTAGGCCAGTGGTGCTCATTTTAGCAGCTTTGTATTCAGCAACCCTCACGAACTGCAATCAGGCCCTCTTGTGTCAGTTTCCCTGTCATTTATTTATTATATTCCTTCATTATATATCTTAACTGGGTGCTAATGCATGCCTGCTATGCTGACAGGCACTGGGTCTCTTTCAGGTCTGGATGGGTTAGTGGACAAGCAAAAAGGCAATTTCAGTGTAGTGTAGTATAGACTAAAAGTAGGCACTGGGTACTCTGGGGGCACATGTAAAGGCACCTGACCCAACCTTAGAGGTTCAAGGTATAACTTCTTGAAGGAAAAGACATCTAAGCTAAGACTTGAACTATAAGGAGGAAAAACCAAGGTAAAATAGGTGGGAAGAGGAGTATCCCAAGTTAAAGGGAAAACCACTTCTCAACACTTCTGACACCGGATGTATGGGGTTTTCCCTCACATTCAGCAGTTCTGACAATAACTTCCCAGAATCAGTGCAGACCTGCAGGTTAAGGTTTTAGTCCCACAAGACTGGCCCCCTACTTCAGACGCCAACTACATGTAGTGAGTCCCAGGCTACCCACAGTTCTGATTTCCCGTAAATTGGCAGTGCCATGAACCCCTCCTCATGGTTCATAATTTGCTGTAGTGGCTCACAGAACGCAGGGAAACACCTTACTTACAATTACTGGTTTATTACAAAGAATACAAATGAATCAGCATACAGAAGGTGAAGTCCTAAAGGGCCCTGAGCGCCAGAGCTTCTGTAGCCATGAGGTGTGGGGTGCCATTCTCCTGGCACTTGGATTCATTTACCATCCTGAAAGGTCTCGGAACTTCTTCATTTAAGGTTTTTATGGAGGTTTCATTACATGGGCACAGTTGACTAAGTCATTGGCCATTGGTGATTTGCTAACTCAACCTCCAGCCCTTCTCCCAGAAGGTCAGAAGATGGGGCTGGAAGTTCCAACTCTCTGATCACTTGGTTGGTACCTGTAGCATAAACCCAGATATGGTTGGTAGGGGCTTATGAATAACAAGATACTCACTCACTTAGGAAAATTCAAGGGTTTTGAAAACTGCCAGGAACTGGGGATGAAGAGCAAATAATAAATTTCCTGTACTACAATATCACATAAACAAAGGCCGCAAATTCCTGAAGGTGAGAGAATATAGCCCATTCTGGGAACTGCAGATAATTTAACTTGAATAGAAAATTCACAGGGGAGAGGTGGTAAGAGAAACTGGAGAGAAAAATGGGACCCAGATTGTGAAAACTTGTATGTCGTTCTGACTAGTTTGTGCAGTGCAGTGGGGGGCCGTTGAAGGGTGTTGTGCAAGGGAACGACATGATGGGATATGCATTTAAAAATTTAGTTGCAGGTGGAGAGTGCATTCGAAGGCAAGAGTAGAGCCCTGTTAGAGACTGTTGTAATCCAAGTGGCCACAGTGAGTAAATCAAGATGTATTATGGTGAGAGGTGGGCTTCCTACCAAAGCTGGCTTCTGCTTCTCGGTATTAAAATTGCATTGCAGTAGCTGGTCATTATTAAAAGTGCAGCATGTGGAGAGGAGTTGAGGGTGATACTCAGGTTTCAGTCTTAAACAGCTTGGTTAATAGTGGTGCTAGTCTTATAAATAGAAAACGTCAGGGAAAAAAACATGTTGATGATGTGTTTAGTTCGGGACATTTTGGTATTTGTGAAATAGTCACAAGTATTATGCCTAATTAGCATTAGATACGAGAGTCTAGAACTTACCAGAGAAAACTGGGATAGAATTGGGGGTCTGATTAGCTTATAACATAAGTACATTAGCCTTTGAAGTCTAGGAGGTAGACAGTTTGTAGAGTGAGGATACATGATCGCCCAGAACAAAATTTAAAAGAACTCATGTTTGAATGATCGGCCTTGAATCTGAGAAGGAAAAGCCATAGAAATTAGCCTAACATAGCAGTTTCTAGAAGGCTGGTGTTGTCCACAGTGTCAGTGTTACAGAGAGGCCAATTAAATGAGACCCATAAAGTATCCAGTAGATTAAGCAGCTATGAAGTTGGTGATCTTGATGAGAGTGTATGGGGATAGAGGGTGGGGGGCATGGGTAAGGCAGAAACCAGACTACAGAATGGAGATGAGTACAGACAACCCTTTCAAGAAGCTTTACTCTGAATGGGAATGAGGTTTCATGAGAGAGATGTATAGGCAAGGAGCTTGATTTTAAAAGATGAGCGAGACTTGAGCTTACTTAAATACTAATAACAGGAAGAGGACAGTAGAGAAAGAGATTGAAAATATTGGGAAAGGAAAGGAGGTGACTGACCCTTTGAAGTCTCAGGCGTGAAAGGATAACCTGCACAGTGTAGGTGTAGGCCCTAGTATGAGAGAGGAGGAAGGGTCCTATTATGACCAGCTGAAGAAAAGCTGTATGTGGACAGTGACATCTTTTAGGAATAGAAGCATCTGTTTTCTCTCCCACAGAAAGTGAGTACTGAGAGTGACTGGAGAAATTAAAAATCTGTTTCTTGCTGTTATCATTTCAGATTGTGAAAACAATGAATCGACAACAAAGAAGGACATTTTGGGCAAAAAACCAGGACTTTGCCAGGAACTTTCATTCGAAGGATTCAGTGAACACGAAAGCAGTTTAGAGTGGCAGCAGGGAAGTGCTTCAGGGGAGAAATTAGGAAGATCCCCTATCCAAGGAGGCAGTTTTAGTCAAGTAATCTTCACACACAAATCTCTAGGAAAGATAGGCCATCATGAGCCTCAAAGAAGCTTGATCCTAAGTACAAACTCTGTAATGTATCAGAAAGTTCCCACGGAAGAGAGGCCTTACAGATGTGATATATGTGGGCACAGCTTTAAACAGCATTCCTCTCTAACACAACATCAAAGAATCCATACTGGAGAAAAGCCCTATAAATGTAACCAGTGTGGGAAGGCCTTCAGTTTGAGGTCATATCTTATTATTCATCAGAGGATACATAGTGGTGAGAAGGCATATGAATGTAGTGAATGTGGGAAAGCCTTCAATCAGAGCTCAGCCCTCATTAGACATCGGAAAATTCACACTGGTGAGAAAGCTTGTAAGTGTAATGAATGTGGCAAAGCATTTAGTCAAAGTTCATATCTCATTATCCATCAAAGAATTCATACTGGTGAGAAACCCTATGAGTGTAATGAGTGTGGGAAAACCTTTAGCCAAAGCTCAAAGCTTATAAGACACCAGCGAATTCATACAGGAGAGAGACCTTATGAATGTAACGAGTGTGGAAAAGCTTTCAGGCAGAGCTCAGAGCTGATAACCCACCAGAGAATACATAGTGGAGAGAAGCCCTATGAATGTAATGAGTGTGGAAAAGCATTCAGTTTGAGCTCAAACCTCATCAGACATCAGAGAATTCATAGTGGAGAGGAACCTTACCAGTGCAGTGAGTGTGGCAAAACATTCAAAAGGAGCTCAGCCCTTGTTCAGCATCAGAGAATCCACTCGGGGGATGAAGCTTATATATGTAACGAATGTGGGAAGGCTTTCCGCCACAGGTCGGTCCTTATGCGCCATCAGAGGGTCCACACTATAAAGTAACTTGTGAATACAATGACGATTGTAAATACTTCAGTCAGATTTATGTCTCCGTTAGGCAGAAGGGTTTACTTTGAGCCAGACCCCATGCAGCTTGTAAACTACTAGGTCTCGAGTCAGTCCAACTCCATGCAGCCTTCCAGTGCAAGGCACATTGTCCCCTGAAAGCTTTTCCTGTGACCAGTCAGAACAGCAGATGGGAGAATCGTTGCTTCCAGCTTTCCTCTTACCATTAGGACTACTCAGGAAATAGGAAAAATGGGACTATTACATTGAAACCTCATTTTCCATGAGAATGTCACAAAGAGGGTAGAGCAGCCCAGGCTCTGTCACTGCATCCAGCTGCTGCTGTGCCAGACCTGGGGGATGGTGTGGACGGGGTGAGGGACATTTTGTCCTGTGAACGCAAAAGTTGTACTGACCAGTTAACAACAGTGACAGGACAGCAAGATGGGTGGGGAGGCAGTTTCATCAATGAAGTAAGGAGCCCAGGGCAGGCCAGAAATGAGGTAGAAGAATACAAATTAATTTATCCAGCAGGTATTTCTGAGTAGCTGTTTTGTGCCAGGAACTAGGTATAGTGGCAAATAGAGACAATCTCTACAGTTCAGTGGACGGCAAACAGGTGATGACACTGGTTTGATCAGTGCTATGTGACATTAAGGCGTACCTGACCCAACCTTGGGTCAAGGAAGGCTGCTGGGATAAATGATTTGAAGGATGAGTGGGAGGTAGGCAGGCCAGGGAACAATAGACAAGGTCAGAAAGAAAATCTGGTACATGGGAGAAGTTAAAAGTAAAAGGCCACTTCCTGTGGCATTCCTTTTGAAGTGGAGTCAGGTCTGTAAGAGAAGTATGGATGGAGCCAGAATCTCTTAAAGCTGTGCCTGTGAAGTCTCTTAATAGACAAAACCTGGAGTCCTTCAACCACGGAGTGGTGAAGAGTTTTGTCTTCATCTGGGTGACCCAGGCTAAGGGTTATTGAGCTTTCTTGCCCTACCTGTAGGCTAGGCTAGTCCTTTCGTGCAGGTGGGGTTAGGGAGTCAGATGGAGCCCACCATTGAGGGTAAGAGTCTTAAGAGTTCTAAATGCCCCTCTCTTAGACATAAGGACATCTTTGGTTCTTAAGACTGTAATAGCTACCGTCTGCTTCCTCCCAGTTTTCAAGGCCCTGGTCAAACTGCTTTGGGCATGGGTACCATATTTGTTTCTGGGGCTGTAGCCCCACCATTCCAGTGGACTCCCTTGGGCTCAGGTGCTAAAAAATATTTTGTCAATTTCTGGGTCTGTGACTTACTCTCCAAGCACCTCATGCGTGTTCAGTTTTGTTTTATATTAGCAGTGTTCACAGACTTTCGTGAATTTTGTTAAAGACAATGCTACAGGGAAGTGACAACAGAAAGAAACAGTCATGGTCCATCCAGAGACTACCCTCTTCTGAAGGACCCAGCAGGAAAAGTATCCCGAGACTGGTACTTCTCAGTGCAGTGTGGAAAGGTGTATAGGCTAGTCAGCAACAGAAAAACATGTTACTCAAAATACCTAATAGATTGGAGCTGTAGCACACCATACCAAAAATAAATCTATGGGAATCCAGAATCCTGTGTGTGGGAGGAGAGTTGTCCGTGAGGATGGAGAGAAGGAGTGCTCCAGCTGGGGCGTACACAGAGGAGCATGCACCTACCAGTGGGAAGGGCAGGGGCTACGTGCCCATTCTTACAGAGAACGTGGAAAAAGAAAGGGATAGCATCATTTGGAAAAGATGGTAAAATATAACAAAATAGTAAGAGCTATTCAACTCTCGTTTTCTTTCCCAGAGAAAGACACAACTGAAAAAGGACAAACTAGGAATGATACAACATATTACAAAACAGAGATAGTCCTTCTATAGGCAGTTATTACACATACCGATAGGAAACGTGGTAGGTACTTAATCAGGGCTTTGTTTACGTGTACTAGTTATTTCTCAGCCCATAGTTCAGAGGAGGAAATGAAGGCTTAGGACTGGTTTACCCAGTAACATAGCTAAAAAGTGATGAGGATAGACTTTAAGCCCAGGTAGTAGGAATCCGGAACTCTTCTGTGGAGCCAGTCTCTCTATACTGTCTTCCCATGAAAAAGTTACAGCAGAAAAAAATGTTTCTTAAATAGGCAAATCACAAAAGAATAAATGCCAAGGGACAATAAGTGTTCAGCCTTGCTAGAATTAAAAATGTACTATGTTAAAACAAGAGTTGAGGTGGCACTTTTTTTGTCCCTAATAAAACTAACAAAAATTCAGGGAAATTGGGACTCAAATGTTGCAAGTGTGATGTGAGGAGATGCTATCTTAGGCAATCCATACCAGAAGCCTTAAGCATTGCCTTTTGACTTTAAAGTTCTACCTGTAAATTTATGCCTCAAAAACCATCATGAATGTATACAAAGTCTTAAAAGCTGTTAAAAGTGATGTTGATTAATATTAAATGACAAAGCATTCATATCTTAAATAAAAATAAAAGTCCATTATGTACACTATGGTTCCATGTAAAAAATGTATTTATGCATTAAAAATACTGGGAGTACTATACACTTAAAGTGCTGCACTGGTGATCTTCGGGTGGTAAGATTATAGGTGATTTAATTTTTTCTTGTGCTTTCTGTGTCTTCCAAATTTTTTCAATAAATACTGAAAACTAAAATTAGAGGAAAAAGGTATAAAAGAGTGGAAGCCCAGGATAGTTGAGAAATGTTGAGAAAAGCACATGGTTTCCATAGCATCTCTGTCCCTTCCAAGTCGGGGAGATTAGCTTGTTAACTCTGATGTGTGACCTCCTCATTGGTGAATGGCAATGGCAGACACAGCCACCTTACAGTAATGTATAATTAATGTCTTCTGCAAATTATAAACCTCTGCAAATCGGAGCTGTTTGCATGAAGGAGATTATAGTTGAGAAATGGAATAGCCTTGAAGTGGAGACCTTTGTTGTTAGTTCTTGTCCATTAATTCTGCAGCTATAAGCAAGTCACCTCACAATTCTGAACCCTCCGTTTAAAGGAGCTGAAGTAAGTGGTCTCTTACAGTTAAAGCTTCAGCATCCGTGGATGAAACAGAAGGGACATCAGTGTAAGGTAGACATCAAAGATAATTGTTTTTTCCTTCACCAGCTTTGCTGGAGGAAAGGTGTCAAGGATTCTTGCCTTTCCCTTCTGCTCAGGGCCTTGTTTGGTATACAAGCAGGCCAAGAAGGGGGTGGGGGGAACAATGTTTACCTTAAATGAATCTTGCAGAACAGATTCACAGGTTTAAAAAGATAATGCGCAGTTTAGACAAGGTGCTTACTATACAGTTTCCTACCTCTTCCCTTCTCCATCCTCATGTCCAGAGGCTTCAGTCAACACTGTCCAGAGGACTGGAAATTAAGCAAATCTGATCTTGGTCTCTCCAAGATCCCCTGTGAACATCTTTGCTTCCCTTGCTCCATAAAGTGAATCCTCAGACAAAGGGGGACTGCCAGGTAGATTAATTTCCCATGTAGGAGGACTAATCTGGAGAGCATTTCTGCAAAGTCAGGAGGAAAGGTGAGCCCCGTGGGTAGGTTCCACCTATAGCCACCCACCCCCTGCTTTTGATGGGCCTGAACCGGATGTTGCTACTCAAACTCTGTCACTGGCAGCTGTCTTGGTTGACACAATGATCACGCATCTAAAGGGCCATGGGTCTTTTTTTCCTGCACAAGCATTTCCACTGAAGACTTGCTGAGAGAGGAGGGGAAGGCCATGGCAGTCACCCAGGCTCTTGCTGTCAAAGGTGGAGAAGCATCCTGATTTTGGTGGGCCCAGATGTGTGTGTGTGTGTGTGTTTCAAGAGGCTACTTTTGACTTCACCTGGTGAACTGGTGCCCCAGGGACTGTCAATTTGCAGACACTTTTTGGCCCAGGTGTGTGTGTGTGTGTGTGTGTGTGTGTGTGTGTGTGTGTGTGTGTGTGTGTGT
>JAPYXV010001855.1:0-13695 GCA_028533065.1 Trachops cirrhosus | reverse complement strand
GTGAGGGACGTGTAGCGTGGTCAGGCATGAAGTATCACCACCACGACGTTCATAAACCAAAATGCTACGAAGGTTTCAAATAAAACGGGAAGGCTGAGAAAATGCCATCGGGGCCAGCCACGGCTAAGCGCTTTGTGGACGCCGTGGCTCCACTGTGCCTGCCGTGGTTTCGGCAGCCTCCCCCAGCGTGCGTGTGCGTGGCCCCCTCGATGCCATCCCCCCCGCCAGATGGCACATCGGGGGCCATTCACGTTACCAAGGAAACCCACGCCAGGGGGCAGAGCAGGACCTCCAGGGCGACAGGTGGCTTAGGGAAGCGCCGTGGGTCAGATCGGGCCGTGGTCCCGCAGACGGTGCCGTGGCACAGGAGGGAGAGCGCTTCCGTGGGACACACGTGGGATGCCCACAGTGTAGTGGCCGCCTGCCCTTCAGCCTTAGCAAGGCCTCCTTTCTGTCTAAGAGCAGTCCAGTGAGTTCACGGCCTTCTGATTGTTTCCTAACGTGTTTTCTTTCAGAACTGGTACGCCAAAACCCCTCTGGGTAAAAAGCGCGCCTTGGCCTTGCAGGGAGGCAACATGAACAAGGTCAAGGACAAAGGAAAGAAGGGGAAGAAAGGGAAGAAGGGGAAGAAGAAAAAGTAGCACCTCTCCAAGGAGCCGTCCTGGGTCCCGCTCCGCAATGGCCGCCCCCACTCCAGTCTGAAGTCCCGCGCCCACGCCGCCAGCCCCGCCACCTCCGAATCCTCGCAATCCGACCTTCGCCAGGCTGCCCGCCGCGCCTGCGGCCCACCGCGCCCGTCCTAGAGTCCGTGATTGTCCCTCAGCCTCTGGAAGCTCGTACATACCCAAGGCTCAGTCCCGGTCTCCGCCATCGGACTCTTTGTCCCATCGGCGCCGGCTGCCAGATTCCACGCGCGACCGGGAACACTCTCGTTTGACAGCTGGCGACACACCGCGGTCCGTTTTCGGCACGCTGGCCTCTCACCCGCCCACACGTGTAGTGTGTTCTCGTGCACGTGTTTTAATGAGTTAATTCTTTGCACTAATCATAGACTTTATATAATGGAATAAAATTCTCTTGTCCTTGAACCGACTCGGTCATTTGGCTGCCTGAGCTAAAAAAAAAAAAAAACAAACTTTAAAATGATCTGTGTTGACCTTCTGACCCTGAAGATGGGGACCCCGAGGCCCGGGGCCATAGAGAAAGAGAGTAAGAGGAGATCGTTATGAGAAAAGTCACAAGAAAACTCAGAAGTTTAAAATGTAGCAATTTAGATGCAATGGGAAAAATAAAAGAGGTATGAACTCCAGACTAGACACGGTCAGAGGGCAGGTTAGTGAGCCGGAGGGCGGTCCTTGGGGAACCCCAGCTCCCCCCACCCCCGCCAGGACCACCCAGAAGACCAAGAGGTCAAGTCTACAACCTACAGGTAAGACACTGAAGGACAGAAGTCCAGAAGAAGAGAAGAAACAGCGGAGGAACGGTAGCTGGGAGACACGCTTGCTGAGGGCCCTCCCGAGTGAGACACGTGGGCTCTCAGACTCCGCGAGGCTGGGCCTCCGTGGTCGCCCTTACTTCCCCAGAAGCTCCCGGAACAAGGCGGGCCAGCGGCTGCCGGAAACTAAACATAGAAATAGGGTGAATTGGGAAGAGGAAGCCTGAAGCAAGAGGTGAAAAAATGCTGAGAAACTGGTTAAAGAAGAGAAGACCAAGGACTCCAAGAGAAATCGAGATTGCGTGTGACCCTGAAAGGCGTTCCCATCGTGGTGAGAACTCGGGGGCGGGGGAGACGGAAGTGGAGGTGGGTGGGTTTGATTTGCTACTCGAGAGTACTCTCCCTGACGGAATGTGGGAGCCCCCTCGCTGTGGGCCACAGGGAGGCCAGGGTTTCCCGGGACCCCCAGCAGGCTGGACTTTCAACGCCCAGAACCACCAGGGGTCCCCCGTGTCCCCCAGCCGCCGGCACATACTCGCCACCGGCGTCTGTGCAGGAACCAGTGCAAACCGGGATGCAGGGAGATGGCCACAGGCCCGCCCGCGTGCTCTGGACACGTTCTGAGCACCCCAGGAAGCCGTCCCCCCCCAGCCCGGGCCCCAGACAAACTGATGTCCGGGTGCCCTGCTGCAGACTCGCCTTCTTATGCCAAAGCAGTCCAGACGGTGGGCCTGGCCTCCCCTTACCCGCTTCACCCTGCCTCTGGCCGAGGCCCAGAGGGACCCGGGGGGCGGACAGACCCCCCGCCCTGACCTCAGAGAGCAGCTTTCTCTCTCCAGGCCAGCTGAGCCCAGGTCCTTTCTCTCACACTTCATGGGAACCAGACCCTCGGTTAGGACTCAAGAAGAGAACTTCAAGATGCGAGGGTTTGATGTCTTTTGCAAAATAATAGGATCTGGAGGGTAAAAAATGAATATTAGGATTGTAAAGATATGGACATTATGAAGATGTTAGAACAATACCATTGAACTTGGTCTCAGTGTAACGACAAGTACACTTCATCAGAACTCGCACAATAATAATTAACAGTAATACACGATAATTAGTGACAGAAGCTCAAGCAGTGCGAGTGCCTTCGAGCTGCCCCATCCGATCAGCTTCCTGTGACGCTGGACATGGTCTGACCTGTGCTGCCCCCTGGGGGTGGCCCCGAGCCACACGCGGCTGCCCAGCTCTCGGAATGCGGCTGGTGAGACCGGACTCTTTCTCATCTACGTTTGTGTGTCCGTGGCCGTGGTGGCCAGTGTGGCTGGGGCATGAGTGGCGCAGCTCAGAGGAGCCTGAGAACCGAGTGTGGTCCCCACGCGCTCGCCCTCTCACGCACACTCACACTGGGACGGGGCCTCCGCCGCTCACTCTGTTCTCTCCCAACTCCGACCCTGTGCCCTCCTCTTGCTTCGTCTTCTCCATGGGTCCAGGGGGCTCGCACCAGCCCCCCCCCCGCCCTCCAAGACCAAGAACCACAGGTCGCGTCCTTCGCCAGCGGGCTCCACCTCCCTCACGGACACCCCCTGCTCTGCGCGGAGCAGACCCCTCGTGTGTGGGCACAGAGTCCACGAGAGCCCACAGGCCACGCCCAGCACCCACGGCATGTCCACAGGGCCTCCTGCACTGCGTGTGGCCAGACAGGCGGTCCCCAAGACACACGTTCCGCTGTTCCACTAAGTGGGTGCAGCTGGCCCCACGCTGTGCTCACTGCGCAACCCCCGCTTCTCAGGAGTGTCCCTGATTCCTCCCCTCCCCTCGGGGACAGACACACAGACTGTGCCCGCCCTGGGCTCTCCCACCCGGGAATTCCTGCCCACGTTCTTTCAGGGCCGTGTCCAGGGGACAGAGTCCGTGGGATCCACTCCGGGAAGAGAAGTCACTGAGTCCAGTTACCCGTGGATTTTCCATTCAGGCAGCCCTGGCCAGAATGGTCTCCAAGGAGGGGCTCATCCCAGCCACCACTCGGAGGACGGCCACCCCTCACGTCACCTCCCGCAGGGCAGGGCCCCAGGACAGGGGATGCTGTCACTGACACGGAGACAGGAGAGACGCCAGCCGGGGGGTGAGAGGAGGGAAGTCGGGCTGGCGTGGGTGGCGGGGTGGGGAGTGCGGGGACCGGGGCAAAGAAGGGGCGGCGCCCTCGCCCGGGAGTCCCGCCCGAGTCTGGGCTATTCCTGAGCCATCGCGTGACAACTAGCTGCTCTCCAGCACCTTCCTAAGTGAAGAGGACAGTAATTAACGTCATTAGCTGCCATTAAGGAAGCACTGGATGGAATGAAACCCAATTAGGATGGAATTAGACCTCGGGGCTCTGCTTTCCGCCCACCCTGAGGACAGGCGGGTTCCAGCCCCAGAGCCGTGGGAGACAGCGTGATGGATGCTCCCGAGAGACGAGACCCTCGGGTCAGAACACGTGGTGTTAGGACACCCGAGCTGAAGCCGGCTTCGGAGACTCTCCTCAAACACCGTCCACGGTTAGCGCAAAGCAGCGACTGTGCCGGCTGTCACAGGGCCCCTCCCCAGGAACGCCGCTAGGAGACCCGGACCGCCGAGGGACGGGGCTCCTGACGTCCTGAAAGAGGGGCCCATCGCAGCCTTCACGCAGCAGGAGGGCGGCCCTTCGGCCATCACCCACGCGGCGGGGCATCCACTCGGCAGTGACAGGCAAGGTTTCAGTTTCCGAGCAGCACGGGGTGACACTAACGAAAACAGAGGGGACAGCAACAGACCGCAGGTTTGCAACCAAGCTGGCAGCTCCCCCAACAGGGAGATTCGGGGAACCAAAGGGCCCTGGGCCCAGAATCGCTGGCTGCGCACACCCCGCCTCGCCCCCAGGAGCATCCTCCGCCTGAGCGTCCGGCCGCCCCTCCTTGGAGTTCACGGTCCCAGAGCAGGCAGTGGGCATCCCCCCACCTAGCCCACCGCCCCGCCCCACGGCCGCAAGCTCTTTCTCTCAGCCTCCGGATTAAGCCTCTCAGAAATGACGTCGTGTTCAAGCAAAGGGCCGGCCTGACCCCTGGGCAGCCTCACCCTCGCCCTGGCTCTGCACTCGCTGCGTCTGTGACGCCGGTGCCTGTAGTCCCTGCCGCCCCAGCTGCGTCGAGGAGGAAGGCAGCTGTGACCGGTGCCCTTGGCACAGGGCCTGGCCCCACGCTCTCAGGGGCCCCGCCCAGGGCAGCGGGTGCGTAGGGGAGGTCACCGTGGTCCGGGAAGGGGCGTGCAGCAACGTGATGAAGGAGGGGTGGGGGGTGGGGGAGCCCCTCTGTCCTCCGGCCCAGGTGCAGGTCCCGTGAGCAGCGGGCGAGGCCCTGCACGATCGGGGGCCTCCCTGTAGGGCCCCCCGTCCTCCGTCTCCAACACTTCCACCCAGTCTTTCCCTCTGGGGAACCCAGCTGGCCTTGCTGCACCCCGTCCTCGGCCTCGGCCCGTCTGGGAAGGAAGGCCGGCCAGCGAGCTGGGAAGAGGGCCGTGCGGTCCTGGAGCCTGGGCTGGGCGCAAATTCACAACCAGCTGCGTCAGCTTGTCCAGTGGGGCCGCACACGTGCACGCACATACATGCCACATGTGAACACACGCACACAGAGACACGGGTACATACACACACATAAACACCCCCACCAGCCCACACATGCAATAAACATACACACACCACATGACACACACACCCCACAGCCCCCACGTGCTCAGGGGAGATGACGGCGCAGGCCCACAGCCCCGCCTCCCGGCCCCGCAGGCCTCACCCGGGGCCTCGAATGGAGAAGGTGCCCGGCAGGAGGTCCGGGCTTGGGGGCGGCCGTGTTGTTTACCGTCTGCACCGAGCGGGGCTGCCACGAAAACATCCGCTTCCTGCTCTCCAGGAGGAAAGGCTGACGCGGACCCCGAGGCCCCAGCTGCACGGGGTTGGGGGGCAGGAAGGGCCGCTGCCGCTGCCGCTGCCCCGGGGAGCACTGCGCATGGCCCGTGCCCAAGTGCCTCTCCACCAGAAACCGAAACCGCTGTCCCCGCCTACCAGCGGGGCTCAGAGAGGGCGGTGGCCCCTCCGCAGCCGCAGAGCCGCTCCCAGAGCCACGAGGCCTCGTGTGCGTCCGGGAGGAGCAAGGAGTCCGATCGCCTGGCGATCCGGGGCCGGCCCTGCGGTCCCCCGGCTCCACGGGCATTTCCTCGTGCAGAGAAGCCCTGGGGTGACCCCCACAAAGACCCTCCAGCTCCAAGGGCCCGCTGCCCCGAGGTCAGAGGCTTCCCAGAGAGGAGGGGCCCCGAAAACCCTCAGCCCCCAACCGTGACCACCATCAGGGCGCTTGTGATAAGAGAGAGGGCGGTGCCACGTTAGCCACGCCCCCCAAACAGCTGGGCTCGGGTGCATCCTTGAGAAGGTTCCCAAGTGCCACTCGGCGAAGCTTCAGCCCGCACGCGGCGAGTGGCACCAGAGGGCTGGGAGTTTTATCCTGAAAGACACAGGACCCTGTGCTTCTGGGACAGGTAAAAGCAGGTGCTCAGAGCTGGCGGGCTCTCTCCTGATTTTATGTCCCAGAGTGGCAGCTCCAGCGCCGGGACCCTGTCAGGTCAGAGGTCGCGTCCCCTTGGAGGGCAGGCCCCTGTGTGTCTACGACGCCCCTGGCCGGGCAGAGCCCCCCGGGGACCCTGGGTGGAGGGCTGCCTCCCATCTTGCTGGAACCATGTCGACAGTTAGAATAAAGTGCTTTTTTTAAGCTCTGCCGAGCGCGTGCAAATTAAAACAAAGGGAATCACGTCCTGAAAGCGGGGGCTGGGCCGCTGTGATGCCACGGGTGAGCGGCCGCTCGCGAGAAAACCGCTCGGAATGCCCCACAAGTTTAAAGGATGGAGCAAAGCAGACGCTGCAGCGTCTCTGACCTGCTGCCAATTCCAACTTTAATTTGCACTAAAACCTTAATCTCGCCGCGTCCTTGGAGAGCTCACCTGGAACCCCACGGTGAGTGTTTAGAAAGTGCGTAGTAACATGAAAACTGAGACCTTTAAGGAACCGATTGAGGATGAAAAGTACTGCGGGGGGCAGCTAAGCAGAGGCCCGGAAGACGACAGGGTCGCCCTGAAATTTCCCTGCAGCAGACGTTGGGAGGAGAAGCGGGAGGAGGGGCCGTGCTGTTTAAGCACTGGATGCACCCACGCCATCCCCCTCGACAGCCCCTGTCCCCTCCCAACTGGCACTGTGCTACACCCCAACCCCACGACTGGGTGTCCAGGTGTGAGCTCACCTCCTAGAAGAGACCCAGTGAGCCAAAGGGCATCCCCAGGCCCTCCCACCTTCCTACCCAGGGGCCAGCCCCACAGGCCGCTGGTCCCACTTCCACGTGCTCTGTGCGGTGACCCTGAGCTGGGGACCCTCCTGCCTGCTCACCCGGGACCCTCTTCTCCTGCCACAGCGGCCCCCTGGCCTCTCGGAAGCGGGAACGCGGCGTGCACAGCGGGGCCGGCTGGAGGACAGTGCTGACCAGAAGGATGTGATGATGGAGGGCCAGCCAGGGGACAGGGGCGCCGGGGGCGCCAGGCAAGGCCCTGCCCTGAGGCCTGGGACCTGGGGCCGGGACACACCGGTGGACCCAGGCTCAGGGCAGCCCCCACACCACCCTGAGTGACCTGGCAGGGCTTGTCCTCTGGGTGTCGAGCGGCACAGCCACTTCCAGTGCTGGCCACCCAGGGCCGTGTGGCGCTTCATCTGCGTTTCTCAGCAGGCGAGGACCCCTCGCCGTGTGGCGCCCTGGCAGGACTAGACCTGAGCCCAGAGGCTGACAGCAGCCGGACCCCCGCATCCCCACGGCTCCCACTGGGGCTGTGCTCAGCAGCCCTGGCCCGCCGGGCCCTGGGGCGCCCCAGCTCCCCGAGCCCACACAGGGTCCCCGAGGGGGGCCGACTCCAGCAGCCAAGGCAGGAGGACATCCCCCCTCTTCAAAAGCAGATTGTGCTCCAAGTGGAAATCAATTGACTCTGCTTCAGCCACTTGCCCAGTTTTCGAGAATTCTGCGGCTGACAGCCAGCCTCCGACTGCACAGGCGTCTGGGAGGCACCTTAATTACGTGCACCCCGGACGCCGCCCGGCCTCACTCCGCCTCTGTGCGGGTGTTAGAAGCAGCCCAGTGCCCACGTCCTGTGACAGCAGCATCCCTCCTTGTATCTCGGGAACTGGAGTCTGCGGGGCTGGTTAGAGGAAGTGTGAAGGCAGCCACCGGGAACTTTTGTCTCGTGCGTGGCCCTTCAAAGGGGGTGCCCGGCCGGCCCCCTGACGGCCACAGGACCACTGGGGCTCCTCTGAGAACCCTCTGCCCCAAGTCCGTCTTGCAAATTATCTCTGCCCTGCACGGACGGCCTCTTTACTGTCCTCGGGACATGGACTGACTTTGAACCCCGCATAACGCGCCCTCACGCCTGTGCAGGGAGCGGGTTATTGTGCCGCTGGATGAAATGCTGCCGATGGTAATGAGCGAAGGAGCTGGGAGACTGCGGCTTTGTGTTGGTCCCCACCGGGGCCTGGCGGAAGTGCCGCACCTCAGTGCGCCCGGGGCTCCGTGTGCGCACCTGCAGAGAGCGGCTGTGGGGCCTGGTGAGCCCACGTGGTCTGCACCGGGCTGCCGTGGGCCGTGGTGTCGCCCGCCCCTGCCTTTCCCCCTGGGTGGGGGAAAGGGAAGCCTGGCAAGGATTTCGGAGGCTGACTCACGGCCTCTGACAGCCAGACCACACAGGGTCTCTGCCGCCCCCCAGGCCAGGCAGCATGCTCGCTGCCTCCCAGACTGTGCACAGGCCCGCGCCCAGGGGTGCTCCAGACCCTGGGCTCTCCCACCCTCACGGCGGCCCTGGAGAGCTCACCACACCTGCAGAGGCCCGCACCGACTCTCCACACCCGAGGCCAAGCTGCCCCACTCCCGGTCTGCGCAGAGCAGAGAAGACATGCTGGTCACTTGGCTCGAGGCCTCCGTCACTGCTGAGCACAGAGAGGGCTCTGGTTCCTCAAGGACACCCTAAGGGTGTGAGCAAGAGGCTGCCGGGGGCACCTGCCCAGGGGGTCCGGCTGACAGGCCGGCCAGCACGACGCTGGGGTCACAGTGCCCTCCAGTGGACGTAGGCGAGCACTGCTCCTTGTCAACCCCAGAGGAGGAGCGTGGAGGGCCCTCCGCTGGGTCTGCAGGGGCGGAACCCTCACTCACAGTGTAAAGGTGGCGGCGAGTCCTTCATGAATAAGTGCACTTATTACTAAGAATAAGCCATTCAGCTGCTCTAATAAGTAGGTGGCGTGCAGACGCTCACGGAATGTCTGTGCCCAGCCTGCTGGGGCGCCCCCGGCTCGGCCTGTCCTTGCCTTCTCGCCCACCTGTTCTGCTCGTGCTCACCGGGCGCCCCCTCCCTGGCACTGGGGCAGGTGGACAAGCTAGGCAGACAAGGGAGGGAAGGGCGAGAAGAGTGATGAGACTGTCAGTAACACGCAGTTCCTTTGCACCATTTTGCGTACGGGGCAGGTATCCCTCCGCCTCCTGCGGACGCGCAAGCGGAGAACAGCCGGACCTCGACCGGGGCACGGCCACGGGAGAGACTGTGGAACGCACGGTCTCGGCCCGGCCCTTCCCTGTCTGAGAGGGACACGAGTCCACCTGCGGGTTTCACGTGGCCGCGCACCCCGGACATCGTCGGCTGGGGGACTGTCCCTGGCTGTGGCTGCCTAGGGAGAGCGTGACCTTGGCCTAAAAGATGCACCGTGGAGGCACCAGCAGCTGGAGGCTTTGCTGGCTTCCCCTCGGCAGCTCTCTCCCGGCGGAAGGTCCAGGTGTGCTCCCCGCGGACACGGGGTTCTTCATCTCGCCGCGCCGTCAGCGCCAGCGGACCCGCCGGCCAGCCGGGCCACGGCTGATGTCACCACCTCTCACGCAGGGCTGTGTTCATGGCCTCATCCGTCTCTGCTCAGTAGATCCCCAACGGGGACGTTCGGGGTCAAAGTTTCCTGTGCACGGGAAGCAGAGTGGGGGTGCAAGTCAGACACTGGTTGGCCGTGGCCACCAGAGGTGGGGTCACCTGGGTCGGGAGCACCCCCAGCAGAGGGCATCTGTCCATCATCTCTGCCATCACAGAAGCAGGACAGCGAGACCCGATGGGAGACTCGCCCAGAGGCCCCGAAGCCTGCAGGGGCGTCATACCTGCAGCCCACGAGGCTGTGACATCCCCTCACAAATGGGTGAAGGGGGTCGATCTCAGGTTACGTGTTTGTGCAACAATAAAATAATTTTTGATGACATGACGGGGAGAGACCGTTTCAACTTTGAGAGCTAGGGAGTCGCCATGCGGACAGTTCACTGTGAGACGCTGTAGAAAGAGCATTTAAAGGGGGTCCCTCAAACAGAACGGGGGAGCGCAACGCAGGGCAACTAGTTCGAGGGGCAGAGGCCCACAGGGCCTGGCCCCCGCCTGTGGCCCCGCCACCCCCGACGGGGTGTTTGCCCGCTCTAACCTGTCAGGCTCTCACACTGGCGCACCCAGGACATGGAGGTGCTTGGTGGGGGCTCTTCTCGTGCTGGAAGCTGAAGAGGCAACTCCTTAGCACCGAGAATCCAGGAGCAGATGAATCTGTTTAAATGTCTCCTCCCGAGTCCCGAGCACCCTAAGGGGCCGGACAGCAGGGACTCCGTGGGAGGGCGACAAGACCCACCCTGAGGACACGCACTTCTGACGGCCGCGAGCAGACTGATGCGAGCTCGCCCCCCGCCCTCCCACAAATGCCCCACTGGGTTACAGGGGTACGGCTGGGAGAGGGTCGCGCAGCGAGGAGAAGCGTGTAACCTCTGTGACCACTCACACCGGGAACATCAGTGAGTTACGGCTGCGGAGGCCCATGTTTTAAGAGGTGCGATGCTAACCGGACGGTCTGGAGGAAACGAGGGAGGGCAGAAAACGCGACCCCTGCCCCTTCTCCTTCTCCCCGGTCAGGGGTAGGGACCCGACATGCCTGCTGCAGAGCTAAACTAACCTGTGATGGCCCGTGGTTTCCTTCCTGCCGTGGCCGATCACGTCACCGGTGACCGCCGCGCCCTCCTTACCCCACCACCCTCCCGCACACCCAGGCCCACGTGCACACACCGCCGCTGACGGGGTGATTCGGAGACGTGACGTCCTGCTGACTTCCGTCAGCTGAGGGAGGGAGAGCAGAGCCCCCTGAACACCATGCATTTTCCAAAGCCGCCCTCCCGGTTGCCATGGTGAGTCCTATGGAACGAGGCTGTCTCGGTGATCAGAGCCGTCAACCAGGAGAGCGGAGGAGGGGTCGTATACTGGGGCCGATAAATCTCCCTGAGCGTGGGTGTCTCCGAGACTGGTCGGACAGCGTCCCCTCCCAGGCGTCCTGCTGGCATTATTAGGTCAATAAGCCCTGCTCCGATTCTACAGGCCAAATGGTCTCTCTCTGAGCACATTACCCTGGAGCCCAGGGCCCAGCTTCCATGGGGGGCAGGGTGCTGGCCAGTGAAACAGACGCCGTGCCCCGTGGCCACCCCCAGACGCCTTAGGGCAGCCGGAGGCCAATAAAATCTCCTCAGATGCTGCCCCTCATCTCTGCTGGGGGTCCCTGGGATTTCGGAGAGGGCAGAGATCGTTCGTAAGGTAGGGGGAGAAGGCCCCCCACACAGCACAAATGCCTTTGACTGGGGAAGAGCTGAGCGTGGCCCACAGCAAGGGGATGGGGGGCGTGTTCATGCAGCCAGGAAACAGACCACCTAGGAGAGGAGGGGAGGGGAGGGGAGGGGAGGAGGAAGCAGGGCTGGATCGTCAAGGCCGCCTGAAGGAAAAAGAACGGATGACCCAGGTTGGTCTTAAAGGCCTTGCAGGGGCACCCCCCGAGGGCTCCAGAGCTCCTGGCGGAACCTGCCTGCCTGCAGCTCTAGGCACCACACATTGCACCTCCCGTCCTCCTGTGCACCAGCAGCTGGTCCGGCTCGACAAGGTCCCCCCACCCCCGTGACACTGCCCTGGCCTCGGCGGCAGCAGGAAGCACTGGCTTTGGGTCAGGCATGTAGTGAAATCTGGTCCTTTTGGCTATGGAGACAGTCGCCGGTATTTTACCACCACCATTCTCGGTGGACCCGGCCGGGGGCTCCAAGCAGTGATGCTGTCTGGGTATCCCGGGCTTCGGAGCTAGCCTGGACGCCCCCTGGGACCACAGAATCCCGGCCCACCGGGGAATCGGACCACACAGCACAGCAGGGAGGGACAGACCCAGGTCCCCGCCCCCCAGGCTATGCCCAGCCTTGGGCTTCTGTGCTTCCTGGACCTCAGAACCCCATCCCCAGGTACAAACGCCCCCTTCTCACCTGCGGCCACCCAGGGACAAGCACTGTGCACTGTCATGCCCACGAGCGTCAGCCCTGCAGACCCATCGTGCCCTGCAGGGAAGGGGGACGGCTGACGGTCAGCGGGCCCAGACAGGCCAGCTGCACACCCAGGACACCCCGCTGACGCTTCCCTGAGCAGCGTCCACATAATCACGAAAGGGACGTTTCTGGACCCCCTGCCCCGGGCCCGCACTGTCCCTGTATCAGGGACAAGAAGGCACCGTGTCCCTCCTGTGGCACGGACGAGACACCTGAGTCGCAGAGAAACCAGTTCGCTCCCCAAGGCACAGGGCCAGGGAGACCCTGCTGCAGACCAGCCACAAAGACAAGGTGGCGGGGTCTGGCCCAGCCTCAAGTTCACCGCAGTGAAACCCCAGATCCTGTGGGGCCAGCTCTTCCTGCTGACCCCTCCTGCACAGGCGGCCACATGGTTGCTGATGGTTGTGCCCTGTCACCCTCCTGGGCCTCGGTTTCCAGTGTGCGCAGGTGGGTGTGAGCTGGGGGTCGAGTGGCCCCTGTGGGTTCACGGGGCTCACAACTGGTGGCTGCTGCTGCCCCCTGCTGGGCAGCCTGGGCTCAGCAGCCCTGTCTGGAGGGCCTGCCAGGGAGAGAAAGTCCCCAAGGGCAGCTCCGTGAGTGGCCAGTGGTGAGAGTTCGTCCCCACCAGCTCTGTCCCCACAGCTGGCCCTGATCTAACAGGGACTGGGTGGGGGAGCTGTGCGTGGACCGCTCAGCGTCCCGAGACAGCCTCAGCCCTGCCCTGGGGTGCCCTGCCTGGACCGAGGTCTGGCCTTCAGCTGGGGGGTTCCGTCCCCCGACTGCGTGGGGTGGGGGAGGCCAGGCCAGTGGGGAACAGAGCCGAGAGCCTGCGGCCCCCACCGCCCCACCTTCCTCTAACCGCGTTGCTCTGAAACGTGCTGAGGCCCAAGGGGATCCACACGCCCTTTCACAGAAGGTGTCGCCCCCTCTCTGCAGGCACCGAGGGACCCGGACTCGGGAAGCAGGGGAGCTTTGTGGGCTGTGATGAGGACATAAGTCGCTTGTCCTGCCTGGATTCGTTCGGGGGGTTTGTGAGCAACCAAGCTCAGGCCTCCGTCCATGGCGGGATTCAGGTTCAGGGCCCTAAAGTCCACACAACCCAGGTCACCCCCGAATTGCAGAAAGAGTCACAGCAGATGGCCTGGGATTTGTCCCCACGGTGTCCCCATGGCGGTGGGGTCCTGTGGCTGAGTGCCTGTGTCAAAACCAAACCCTTAAAATGAAAGAATGTTATTGGATGTGAGTTACCCCCCGTGAAGTTGAGTGTGTGTTTTTTAACATCCACTCCAGGGCCATTTCTTCTCCAGCGGGAGGCTGTGCGATTTACCTCCTCTGCTTACCTGTGAGTCCACGTGCGGAGACCTGCCCCATCCTGACCTTCGTGGGGGGGCACACTGGTGAGATTCCGGGCAGGAAGTGCTCCGAAGACTCTGAGGCCCCTAGACCCGGGGACCCCCCCACAGCCCAGCCCTCCGTCTCCCCACTGCTCCCAGCGTGGCTTCCTGGCAGTTACCTCCTGGCCTCCACTCCCCCACCCCCCGGCTTTCTTGTCCCGACCCCCCTTCCTCGGCGACTTCTCTATCAGCATTCGCTCCCTGGACCGTGTGCTCCCACCCAAAGGTGTCACACATCGCCCAGTGCTGATGACTCCCAAATCCCCACTCCCAGACCTCTTACCCCGACAAAGGGCGGTCCGGGGCATGACCAGGGAGACACTCCGGAACTTACTGCGACAATTCAGGTGAGAGCAGGTGGCTCGGACCAGACGCCAACTCAACAACGCCTTCCTCGGACGTAGAACCAGCCGCTCACAGCTAGCAAGTCCCAAAC
>JAPYXV010001854.1:0-13696 GCA_028533065.1 Trachops cirrhosus | reverse complement strand
GCCCCCAACTAAAAGCCAAATCAACTGCCAGTCTGCTCTCTATCTAAGAGTCTGTCTCTATTTCACTTGTTAGTTCAGTTTGTTCATTAGATTCCACATATGAGTGAAGTCATATATTATTTGTCTTTCTCTGACTGGCTTATTTTACTTAGCATAATGTTCTCCAGGACAGCTCTGGGAGAAGGGAGTTGGTTAGAGGATGGAAGGATGGAGCAAAAAAGAAAAAGGATGCCTGGACATGGACAACAGTGTGGTAATTGTGGGGGGAGGGGAGTGGAAGAGGGTATAAGGAGGATAAATGGCAATAGAATACAATAAAATACATTTAAAATATAAATAAATAATAAAAGCCAAAAAAGAAAATGAAAATACTCATTTCAAGACAATCATATAGGCACTGCAAACTAGCAGATTATTTTGAATCATCAGTAATCCATATGGACCAAGATACCAAGATAATTCTTTTGGAGGATTTGGTAGCTTTTTCCCAATATGTGAATTATTATAACAAACAAAGGAATACCTCATTTGTTTCTTATTCAGTATGAAATACTGTTTCTTTATTTGTTCTTATTATATTCATTGTAGTTTTTCTCTTATAACATGACACTTTAAAACTTCAACATATATAAAATAATAATATGGTTAAAAATCCAAATTTTATTTAAAGGTACATATTTATCCAATGGAATGCTTCTTGGAAGAAGAAAGAAGAGAAAAAGAGAAAGAAAGATTGAATGAAAGAATGAGAGAGAGAGAGAAGAAAAAAGAAAGAAAGAAAGAAAGAAAGAAAGAAAGAAAGAAAGAAAGAAAGAAAGAAAGAAAGAAAGAAAGAAAGAAAGAAAGAAAGAAAGAAAGGGAGAGAGAGAGAGGGAGGGAGGGAGGAAGGAAGAAAAACAAAACAAAAAGGAAAGGAGCCCTGGCTGGTGTAGCTCAGTAGACTGAGTATAGACTGCAAACCAAAGGGTCACCAGTTCGATTCCCAGTCAGGGCACACTCCTGGGTTGCGAGCCACATCCCCAGTATACGTGCGTGAAAGGGCAACCATACATTGATGTTTCACTCCTGCTCTTTCTCCCTCCATTCCCATCTCTCTAAAAATAAATAAAATCTTTTTTTTAAATATAGGTTAACTATCTAAAGATTAGATTTCAGCTTTTGTCTTTGAACACAGTACACATAATTTATTATAGTAACTAGACAGATAATTCCAACATCTGGAGATACTATTTGTTTCTGTATTTCTGGGGGGTCTCCCTAATTATTTCATGTATGATTATTTGCTAGACAATGTGTTTGAAGTTTTACTTACAGAAAAAATCTGGGGGCTAAATATGACTTTATCTCCTCCAGAGAGATTTTTTTTCTCTTTATCCACTGAGTCAGAGAAAATGGGCAGCCTTTTATTTGCCTGAAACCATTTCTTTAATTACCATATTTTTCAGACCATAAGATGCACCTAGATTTTAGAGGAGGAAAATAGGAAAAAAATTTTGAAGCAAAAATGTGGTAAAATATTTAATAACATAAGTAACATAATATTTCACCAATGTAAATGTAAACAGAACTCATCAGCAACATTAAACAACCATTATTCCTCCCAAACTTGGAGGGGAAGGGCACCTCTTATAGTTCAAAAAATACAGTAGTTTTTTTTAATGCCATGCTTACCTCATGTTTGTCCCTCCTACCTCACTATGTGATTTTTTTGTGTATTTTCTGCTGATCCCTTATTTTTCTGACCTCTGAATGTTGGATTGACTCCAGGCTCAGTTTTTCTGTTTCCTTGCTATGCTCATTCCCAAGGTGCTCTCATTCAGTATCATGTTTGAAAATTTCATCTGTATGTTGGAATTTAACCACCTCTCATCATTTCCATTACCACTTTTCTGGTTAAAATCTTATTTATTTATTTATTTATTTATATTTGACATATTGAGATTAAACTCATAGCATATGAGAAACTAGTGTTGACCACCAATCCATGATGTAATGTTTTTTTTTAAATTTTTAACTTTAGCTAATATATTGATAAAGTTAGCATTTTATATAACAGGGCAAATGATCACCACAGGTTTTTCTGCTAACATCTTATCTTTCTCAACCCTAAAGAAAATCAGGCTATAGCATGTGTAGATTTGAAGAGAGGCTGTGGAAGGAAAATACAAGATGTCCAGAGACAATGAGCAATATGTTTAGAGGAAATGGGTGTCAAGGGAGAAAAGGAAAACAAAATAAAACTATCATAGATAAATATGTGTGAAAAATGTTAAGTAAGAGTCAGTTAAAGAAATTGCAGAAAGTGTGACAGTGGATTTTGCATTAAGATTTCCACTGTTTCACTTGAGGAACTTAATTAAACTTAAGTTTCAGCACTTTATTCTGGCTTTGAGACTTTCTGTATTAGACACTAGTATCAGCATGAAACTAGACCACATGTAATTTTACTATAGTTCAGTTACATCTAAGTAAAATATAAGAAGGCACTTTCCTTTTTCATAATTTAAAAAGATGCTTTCATTTATTATTGTATCAGTTATGATAACATTTCATTTTAAAATGCTATCACTTTATCCCACATAACTTGGACATTAAGCCTTCTCTCATGATGTGGAAAAGTGAGTAGGAAGATACATAGGAGTTTCTGCCTCTTCGTTTGATGTTTTATGTCTTTCATTGTTGTTCAATTACAGTTGTACCCACTTTCTCCCCATCTCTGGTGCCCAGCAATGCCCTCTCTCCAACATTCAATCCTCCTCCCTGTGTCCTTGTACATAGGTCCTTTTTACATAGTCCTTGACTTGACCCTTTTTCTTCATTCCCCCTTTATCCCTCTCCCTCCTCCCCTCTGGTAACTGTCAGTTTATTCCTTATTTCCATGTCTCAGTTTTATTTTGTTCACTTGTTTTGTTCATTAGGTACCACTTACAGAAGAGACCATGTGATATTTGTCTTTCACTGCCTGGTTTATTTCATTTAGCAAAATGCTCTCCATATCCATCCATGCTGTCACAAAGGTAGGAGCTCCTTCCTTTTTTATACTGTCTAGTGTTCCATTGTGTAGGTGTACCACAGTTTTTTGACCCACTCATTACTGTTAAGTGTTTATTGATAATTCAAAGCGCTTGTTTCCAACACTTGGCTGGAAAATGATGCTATGAACATTGGGGTGTATAGGTTGTTTTGAATTGGTATTTCAGAATTCTTAGGGTATAATCCCAAATTAAATTGCTGGGTCAAGAGGCAGTACCGTTTTTAGTTTTTTAAGGAAATTCCATACTGTTTTCCACAGTGGCTATACCAGTATGCATTTGCACCAACCGTTTACTAGGGTTCCCTTTTCTCCACAACCTCACCAGTACTTGTTGTTTCCTGATTTGTTTATCATGGCCATTATGATCAGCATGAAGTATTATCTCACTGTGGTTTTAATTTGCATCCCTCTGATGGGTAGTGATTTTGAGCATCCTTTCATATGTCTATGGGCATTCTGTATGACCTCCTTGGAGAAGTGTCTGTTCAGGTCTTTTGCCCCACCTTTTTTTATCTTTTTCATTTTTTTGTATTGTTGTTCAAGTACATTGGTCACCATTTTCCCACCACCACTTTCCCTTGCCCCACCTACCCCACCACCCACCCTCAAGCCTTCCTTCTTTTGAGATTGCTCATGAGTCCTTTATATGTGTTCCATAACAACCCTTCCCTTTCTGTCCCATTATCCTCCATGCCTTGCCCTCAGGTTACTACTGTCAGTTTGTTCTTTATTTCAATGTCTCTGGTTATATTTTGCTTGCTTGTTTGCTGTGTTGATTAGGTTCCCTTATAGGTGATATTGTATGGTATTTGTCTTTCACCACCTGGGTTATTTTTTAAATTAGAGTGTTTGTCTTCTGGTGTACAGTTGTGTGAGTTCTTTATATATTTTGGAGATCAGACCCTTGTCCTATAAATCATTGCAAATATATTTTCTCAAATGGTTGGTCCCCTTTTAATTTTGCTGATGTCTTTAGTCAAGCAAAAGCTTTATAATTTGATGTAGTTTAATTTGTTTACTCTTCCATTTATGTCCCTTGTTCTAGGGGACATATTGGTGAAAGTATAGCTGTGTGGGATATCTGAAGTTTTCCTGCCTGTGTTCTCCTCTAAGAATTTTAAGGTGACATGAATTATATTTAAGTCCTTTCTCCTTTTGAGTTTATTTCTATGTATGGTGTAAGTTGGTGGTCGAGTTTCATTTTTTTGTATGTAGCAGCCCAGATCTGCCAACACCATTTGCTGAAGAGGCTATTTTTACCCCATTTTCTACTTCTGCACCCTTTGTCAAATGTTAATTGATCATAGAGACATGGGTTTATTTCTGGTCTCTTTATTCTATTTCATTGACCTGTGTCTGTTCTTATGCCAGTACCAGACTGTTTTGATTACCATGGACTTGTAATAATAGTTTGATATCAGGTATTGTGATCCCTCCTACTTTGTTGTCCTTTCTCAAAATTGCAGAGGCTATTCAGGGTCATTTACAATTCCATAAAATTTTTAAATATTTGTTCTATATATGTGAAATATGTCATTGGTATTTATATAATGATTCCATTGAATCTATAAATTGCTTTGAGTAGTTTGGACATTTTAGTGATGTTAATTCTTCTCATCTATGAACATGGTATATGCTTCCATTTATTTGTGTCTTCCTTAATTTCTTTCTTTAGTGTTCTGTATTTTTTCCAAGTATGGGTTTTTTTACTCCTTGGTTAGGTTTATTCCTAGGTACTTTATTATTCTTCTTACTATAGCAAATGGGATTTTTTTCCCTAATTCATGTTTCTGATATTTCATTATTGGAGTACAATAATGCATTTGATTTATAAATATTGTATCCTACTGTTTCGCCAGTAGTTTTATTAGGTTGAACAGTTTTTTTGGAGGAGTCTATAGGGTTTTCTATGCACACTGTCATGTCATCTGCAGTGACAGTTTTACTTCTTCCTTTTCAATTTGGATGCATTTTATTTATTTTTCTTATCTAATTGCTATGGCTACAACTTCCAATACTATATGGAATAGAAGTAGAAAAAGTGGACACCATTGTTTTGTTCCTGATCTTAGGAGGAAAGCTTTTAGCTTTTGCCCATTGAGTATGATGTTGGCTGTAGGCTTCTCATCGACACCTTTTATTATGTTGAGGTATGCTCCCTCTAGTCTCACTTTGCTGAGTGTTTTTATCATAAATGGATGTTGTACCTTATCAAATGCCTTTTCTGCATCTATTGATATGATCATGTGAGTTTTGCCTTTCCTTTTTTTATGTGATGCATTACATTTATTAATTTGTGAATAGTCTACCATCCTTGCATCCTAGGATGAATCCCACTTGATCATGGTGTGTGATCTTTATGATGTATTGCTGGATGCAGTTTGCCAATGTTTTTTGAGGATTTTAGCATCTATGTTCATCAGCAATATCAGCCTTTTGTTTTCTTCCTTTGTTGTATCTTAATCTGATTTTGGGATTAGAATGATGCTAGCTTCGTAAAAAGACTTTTGGAGGTTCCTCTTCTTGGATTGTTTGGAATAGTCTGAGAAGAATAGGGGTTAGCTCCTCCTTAAATGTTTTTTAAAATTCTCCTGTGAAACCATCAGGTCCAGGGATTTTGTGTGCTGGGAATTCTTTGATTACCTCTGATTTCATCAGCTGTTATTGGTCTGCTCAGGCTTTCTGCTTCTTCTTCATTCAATTTTGGGAGGATATATTTTTCTAGAAATTTGTCCATTTCACCCTGGTTTTCAAATTTCTTGGCATACAGTTTGTAGGAATTTCTTACCATCCTTTGTATTTCTGTGGTATCATTTGTAATCTCTCTTCTTTCACTTCTGATTTTCTTTGGGTCCTCTCTCTTTTTGTCTTGATGAGTCTGCTTAAAGGCTTGTTGATTTTGTTTATGTTTTCAAAGAATGAGCTCCTGGATTTATTGATCCTTTGGATTATTCTTTTAGCCTCTATGTCGTTTAATTCTGCTCTGATCTTGGTTATTTCCTTTGTTCTACTCGCTCTGGGCTATCTTTGTTGTTGTTCCCCCAGGTTTTGTAGATGTAGAGTTAGGTTGTTTATTTGAAATGTTTCTATATTTTCTAAGTAGGCCTGTATCGCTATGAACTTCCCTCTCAGGGCTGCCTTTACTGTGACCCATAAGTTTTGGACTGTTGTGTGTTTTTTTGTTTCATTTGTTTCCAGAACCTCTTTGATTTCTTCAATCAAAATAAATATAAGTCACCATACCATGAAAGTCCTAGAAGAGAACATAGGCAGGAAAATATCAGATATTCCACACAGCAATATTTTCACCGATATGTCCCCTAGAGCAAGGGACATAAAGGAAAGAATCAACAAGTGGAATTTCATCAAAATAAAAAGCTTCTGCACAGCTAAAGAAAACAGCATTAAAATGAAAAGGGAATCAACCATATGGAAAACATATTTGCAAATGATACCTTGGACAAGGGTTTGATCTCCAAAATATATAAAAGAACTCACATGACTCCACTCCAGGAAGACAAGCAACCCAATTAAAAAATGGGCAGAGGATCTTAACAGACACTTCTGTAAGGAGGACATATAGAGGGCCCAGAGACATATGAAAAGATGCTCAGCATCACTAGCCATCAGAGAGATGCAAATTAAAACCACAATAAGGGACCACTTCTCAATGGTCAGAATAGCCATCATAAACAAATCAACAAATAAATGTTGGAGAGGTTGTGAAGAAAAGGGAACCCTAGTACACTATTGGTGGAAATGCATACTTGTGCAGCCACTGTGGAAAACAGTATGGAATTTCCTCAGAAAACTGAAAACAGAAATGCCTTCTGACCCAGCAATCCCATTTCTGGGAATATACCCTAAGAATCCTGAAACACCAATTCAAAAAAACCTATGCACCCCAATGTTCTTAGCAGTGTAATTTACAATAGCCAAGTGCTGAAAGGAACTTAAGTGTCCATCAGTAGATGAGTGGATCAAAACACTTTGGTTCATCTATACAATGGAATGCTATGCAGCAGAAAGAAGCAGCTCCTACCTTTGGGACAGCATGAATGGAACTGGAGAGCATTATGCTAAGTGAAATAAGCCAGGCAGTGAAAGACAAATACCATATGATCTCACCTATAAGTGGAACCTAATCAATGAAACAAATAAGCAAGCAAAATAAAACCAGAGACATTTAAATAAAGAACTGACAGTAACCAGAGAGGAGTGGGGAGAGGGATAATAGGGAAAAATAGGGGAAGGACCATAAAGGAACATGTATAAAGAATACATGGACAATGTCAAAGGGTGTAGATTCAAGGTTGGGTGGTAAGGATCATTGTGGCAGGGGGCATGGTCAGGTTAAAATGGAAACAACAATACTTGAACAATAAAAAAATGAAAGAAATAATGTTTAAAAACTATGCAGGAAAGAAAATATGGCAAATTATGGAGAACAGCACAGTGGATTTCCTCTCAGTAGCATCTAATATTTACCACTGCTTTTTCTCTCTGGATCTGCCTCTGTTGATGTCAAATGGTGTCCCAGTCTGGCCTCAGGCAACCTGTTCAAGACTACCAGGGACCTATTGCTGTGGCTGACTCCTTCAGCTGTTAATCTAGTCACTCTGCAACCAGCAGTCAAGCTTAAGCTCCACAGAATGGGGCACAGTAACTCTTGGGGGCAGGGCTATGGCTTCCCCTCAGGTTGATGACACTCAGAGGGGAGTGGTCTGCCTAAACAAGATGGTTCTTATGGGAGATGACACAGAACCCAGATTCTGGTGGCTGCTCACTCAGTTCTCTCCCCAAAGTTTCAGTCCCCAGTCTCTTCTCAAGTGTCTCTAGTCCACTCCCCGACCCAACCTTTTCCAGAGCTCAGGGTAAGTAGCTGCATATGAAAATTTATGTGTTAGCCCCTAAATAGCTCTCTGCATCTCCAACCACCTGTATCTGGCAGAGAGAAACCTTGTTACTTTTCATAGCTGGATGTTTTCTGTGTACTTTTTGGGATCTGCTGCTGTAGCCTGGAGATCCCAGCTTGGAATTTAGACTCCACACATCTCAGGGGAACTCCTTGGTCACTGAAGTATCCCTCTGGCACTTCAGCTGCTGCCTGTAGTAGCCCAGCCAGCCCTCTCTCATAAACTCTGCCCTCCTTACCAGTTACATTGTGCTGAAGCTGTTTCTTCTGTAACTTCCACTTACTTCTCTGCCCTCTTGGATCTCTTTCCCCCTTTTTTTGAATTTAAATCATTTTCATTTTTCCATTACAGTTAACATACAATATTATATTAGTTTCACATATACAACCCAGTGATTAGACATTGTGTAACTTACTAAGTGATCACCCTGATAAATCTAGTATGTATTTGACACCATACATATAATATTATGACTATATTCACTATGCTATACTTTACATCCTTGTGACTATTCTATAACTACCAACTGATACATATGAGCTTTTTAAAAAGATTTTATTTATTTATTTATTTATTTTTACAGAGAAGGGAAGGGAGGGAGAAAGAGAGGAAGAGAAATGTCAATGTGTGGTTGCCTCTCGCACTCCCCCAAGTTAGGACCTGGCCCACAGCCCAGGCATGTGCTCTGACTAGGAATAAAACCAGCGTCCCTTTGCTTCTCAGTCCAGCACTCAATACACTGAGCCACATCAGCCAGGATAGTACATAGGAGGTTTGATTTCCCTTTTTGATAGAATGAAGATTTGGAATTTCAAATAAGTTACTCACATCAATTATTTAATATTTTTAGAAAGTTCAAGTCTAGACCAATGTAATTTCTACTCCTCTACTTACTCATCTTCTTATCCAACAACAGCAACAAAAACACATTACAAGTATTTAATCATCTCTTGCTTGAATTATCATTTGCATCCCCTTTTATTGTCTCATCACGCTTCCTTGACACCAACATTTCTCCATAAAGTCATCAATTTCTACTTGCAAAGAATATATTTTTATTCTTGACTCTAATGTCTAATATTGGATAATCAAATATTAGATATCAGGTATCCCTTATTTTTTCCCCTGGATCCTATCCATTAATGACATAAATGAGATTATATAAATATGGAATGAAACTGAGACAGGGGTACATAAGGAAGCTTCCCTTCTGTCTTTTAGAAGCTTTTTTAAAACTTGTGAGCTGATTATGGCTCTTTTTATTTCTTTCCAAATAAGGAAATTTAAGATAAAATCTTAAAAAAAATTCAAAGATGAAATCAAAGAAGAAATATGATGGTTAGTTTTTAATTAAATGCATTGAATGTCTGCCTAATCATTGGGGGGAAATTCAATATATTCATACTTTACATACCTTATACCAACAATAATCCAAATAGAATACAGATGTTAATGTAAGTAAAGTAAGTCACAAAATTATTGGAGGAAAATATGGACAAATCAAGATGGGTAGTGTGTCCAATAATGGCAACAGATTCTGAAATAATAAAACAAAAGAGAAATATGTTTCTCTGCATATTAACCAAAGTTTCTTATATCACCACCATAAGTTGTTTTAAATGCTAAATAACATATCATTCAATAAGGTTTAATAGATAATACCTGCAAAGATGTAACATCATGAATATGTACAAATATCTTAGAAAAGGATAAGGAATTACTTTTTTTCAAAAACAATGAAAGAATAGTAATATTCTTTTTTTTATTTTAGATTATTCAGTACAGTTTCTATTCTTTATTCCCATTCCAGCCCACCCACCAATCCCTCCCATTTCCAACCCCCCTAGTTTTGTCCATGTGTCCTCTATATTTGTTCCTGTAAACCCTTCCCTGTTCATAAATAAGGCACAAATTAGCAAAAAACATTTTAAAAATTGCTATATGTCATTAACAATAAAATAGGAATTAAAGCAAACAAAAGAACACAATGTTTGAATCATCATTTCAGTATAGATTTGAGTACACTTATAATACATTTTGATGTTGGTGTTATTAACACACCTTCTAATCTTCCAAGTACATTGTCCCAATTCCTATGTGCATTAGTTAACTAGCTTTTGTTTTATTTTCTGTATTAATTATATTTTACATTCATTAGTCACTTTAAAGCAGGGTTACTAATAACACTGTTTTTTAAACTTAGTTGGTATTATCTAATACAAGTTGGCCATATAAAGCATCCTCAATTGTATCTGTGGTAAAACTTTTAAGGGAGGCATTCTGTGTTAAAAGTATGTTAAAATTGTTAGGTGAAATCATCAGCTTTTCATGAAGCAAAGAGAATTTCTTGTTTTCATTTGCTTTTTTACTAGTCTTTCCTTCTACCTAGTTATTGAAATTATACTGATATACAGTAGTTCCTTTTTAAATTTAGATTGGTATTGTAATCCATAATAAGTGTTTGATGTAAGGATACAAAAGTTTATATAGCTTGTGGATACATTTCCATTGCTACTTTTGAGTGAAAGTTAAGTGAGAAAATATGACTAGATTGCATCCACATCACTACTAATAATTCTTGTTTAATTGTGAGTTCCACAAAGGATCTGTGAGTAAAAAAACACTGAAGCTCAAATAAAAGACTAAAGAGTAAGTATGTTCATTTCTCTCAAATCAATTTTTTCTATTTTAAAATTTGGAAAAATAATTAAAATATTTTCTGTCACATATATATCATGTATAAACACACATGTACATATATAAATATATGTGAGTGTATTTTTTAAAATCTGGGTAGTTCATAAAGATGAGAAATTAATTTCATTTTTAATGCAATTTTGTTTTCAAATGTATTAATTATAGAAATACATAAGGATGTCTCTATACATGATTTATGTTATTTATGTGGGCAATAAAATAGTCTTGTTTGATGGGTGTATAATGCACCATCTATTGCCCCCTATTGCTACCACACACATGTTAGTGCATAAATGCACAATCTCAATTATATAAATACACCTCCTTCAACTAAATGAAGCTTGATTTGACATTTTATCTTAAAAATGTTGTCTTTTTAAAAACATAAATACTTTTCAATGTATATTAAACAAAAATTAGTAAGTTACAACTGCATTGCAAGTAATCTGTCAGAATGTTTCTGAAACATGTTTCTGAAATAGGTAACTAAACGGACAAAAAGCATTGTTTTGTACCCTGGAATAATACACAGGATCAGCAGAGACTTTTGCTGGAGATTCCAATAGGACATGAAGAGAAGAAAGGAAGAAAAAAAGGTGGGCTGTGGGTAACAGCAATCTTTCATTTCTCAGTTTAAGCTATTGCAGACATTTCAAGTGTGGATCTGCAGAACTGGATAGGATAAGAGCATTTAGGCCAATTTTTTTGCCCATGAGCCTATATCAGTGTTTGTCCTCTCTGATGGTGTCTAGAATACTCTGAAAGCTTCTTTTTGTTACATAAGTTCCATCTAAGACCATTTTGTTAAAGAAGGAACCTAGGAGCTGGATTTGGTTGAAACACACCACCCAAAAGAAATGCTAATTCTAATCTAACTGGACTATAGCCTAAGTAGTTTGTGCTTTATACTACCAGTAAATTTGAAAAGTGTATCCCCACACAACTAAAGAACATTCTACAAAAGGGATCAGATAAATGTGACACAATGAAAAATAATTGCTAGTTCATATCTTGAACTATTTAAAGACCTATTACATTCTACTTTTTTATATCCCCTTCACATGATCTGTATTAGAAGAATTTAAATGGGAAGTCCTGTAGACCTTTTGCAATCTGAGTTACTATATTCTACTGTTCAAAAATTGGTGCCCTGAAGGGTCAGGAGAGAATGACACAAACTCTTATATTGAAAGAAGTACCTTCAACATTAGTGAAGGTACTTGAAAGAAGTACTTTCAACTATCTTCTATACAAACCACAGAAGTAAAAGCTCTGTCAAGTAGAATCTTGAAATATAAGTAAAATGTATATTCTGGAAAAAAAAGAATATATCCTGGTCTTAGTTCAGAAATATCTATGTGTTTAATTAATATACTGAGAAATTATTATATTCCAGGAAGTGTGATAAGATTGAAATAAACTATTAAGAACAACATAGGCCCTGGTCTCAAGACTATCACTGTCTAATTGGGTGACAAATAATATATAAGCAATAGGATACAGTTCTGCTATAAGGATGATGTATACAGAAATACAGTGGAGATGTATCTAGCCCAGATTGGAGAAAGTGAGATGTTATCTCAGAACTTATTGTAGATGCAGTGAGAAAAATGGATTAAAATGATCAAAACAGGAGACATAAAGTCCATTCAGAACATGAATGTTTCATATCAAGTGTAAGAATGCTCCATGTTCTTGCATGTGGCAGTATTACTCTTATATTCTTCTATTTTATGAGTATATCACAATTTAAAAATTGTTTTTATCATTAATGGATATTTTAGTTTCCTATGTCTTGACATTATCAGAAATAATACTCATTAATTTCCTTAAATATGCATATATTTAGTGTACACATGTACACATTTCTACTGGGTAAATATCCATTGTAGAATTTTAATTTCTTATTTTATGGATACCTTGACATTCAGCTTAATAAATATGCTCAAAAAGTTTTGATAGTGTTTATGGTAATTTACACACAAATCTTCAAGATATTACTGTGTTATTTATCTCATGTTCTCAAAATAGTTGGTATGGTTCACCTACTTAATGTTAGTTGTTCTGAAGTTGTGCATTAGTCATGAATTTAATTTCCTTATCCCTAAGTACTAAAATATCACATTTTTAATATACTCACTGACCTTTAGATATATTTTTGTGAAGAAATACATCTAATTGTTATTAGGTTGGGTTTTGTTTTCTTATTGATTTGTGGTAGCATTTTTATAAATGCTGGTTGCAGTCCTTAACAGTTGTTGAACATATCTTCTTCCACTCCATGATGTCTGGTTTAAATCAATTTTATTAAAGTGTAACTCACATACAATAAAATGTATGTGTTTTAAGTGTGACATTGCAATGGCTTTTGACAAATGTGCACATACATCCCTAAAATCACAATGAAATCAAGATATATAAAAAAGTGTATATGTCTTCCCAATTAATCCCTCATAATAGTTTGACTTTTCTAGAATTGTAAATAAATTAAATTTTATAGTACTTTCTCTTTACTGTGTATATATTTCCCCTTGGATTACTACTTTATGATTTATCCATGTTTCACACATGAATTCTTTATTCTTTCTATTGTTATATAGCATTACTTGTATCAATATACCACAATGTGTTTATTTATTCACATATGTTTACTTGTATTTCATTCCACTTTTGGTTATTCTGAATAAACTTGCAATTATAAAGTCCTTCTGTGGACCTATGTTTTTTTTTCCTTTTGGGGAAGTCATTCAGAATGGCTTTACCATGTCATATAATAGGTACATTTTTAATTTTATAAGATACATTTTTAATTTTATAAGAACTTATAAAAAACTACAAAAATTTTTAAAAGAATTTATAAAGAAAGCAATTTTTTAAATATTATAAAATTAAAACTGCAGAAATGTATCCCCAAGTGGTTTTATCATTTTATTTTTTTTTATTTATTTATTTTTTTAATTTTTATTTTAGTTTATTCAGTACAGTTTCTATCCTTTATTCCCATTCCAGCCCACCCACCCATTCCTCCCCTCCTCCCTCCCCTTTCCAA
>JAPYXV010001853.1:0-13697 GCA_028533065.1 Trachops cirrhosus | reverse complement strand
AAAGTATTTGCAATACACATAAGACAAATAAGTCAGATTTGGGTCATATAAAGAAATATTAAAATCAGCATATTAGGAGAAACAACCCCCCAAAACTTGAACAAAGCACAAAAGTATAGTAAAGCTTAGTTTTCAGAGAAATGCAAATTAAAATCACAAACCTTCAAGAAAACAATAACCCAAATCATCTGCAAATACTTTTTAAAAATAGAATAAGGAATACTTTCAATTTATTTTGTGATAATAAAACCTGACAAATACATTGTATGTAAAGAAAATCAAAGACATATCCCCCATGAATACAGACAATAATCCAAACAAAATAGTAGCGAATCCAATAATATGTAAAAAAGATAATGTACATGAACAAGAGGAGTTTGCCCAGGGAATACTAGACTAGTTTATCTTCGAAAAATCAAACACACTAGCTCTGACCATTGTGGCTCAGTTGGTTAGGCATTGTCATGCAAAACAAATGGTCAATGGGTTCGATTGCCAGTCAGGTCACATGCCTGGGTTGTGGGTTTGATCCCTGGTTGGGGCATGAACGAGAGTCAACTGATCAATATTTCTCTCTTGCCTTGCTGTTTCTCTCCCTTCCCTTCTCTCTAAAAATAAACAACTAAAATCTCTTAAAAAAATCAAACACGTTAAAAAAGAAGAAGAAAAAGGAGGCTACATGAATGAATATACCATTGGATGGAAGTCTTCTCTGGTGTGATAAAGCAAGGGAAAGACACAAAAGCATACAGATTGTAGAAAGAAAAGGAAAATTGTCTGTATTTGCAGACTCCATTATCACATACATAGAAAATCCTAGGGGATATCCAAAAAATTATTTCAATTAATAAGGAAATTTAGGAAGTCTACAGCACACAAAAATCAACTGTATTTTTATGCACTAGTACTAAACCATTAGAACTAAAACTTGAAGGAATGATATAATTTATGATGGCATCTAAAATATGAAACACATATAAACAATTTCTTTAAATATGTATAAAATATTTACACTGACTATTACAAGGCATTTATTAGATAAAGAAGACAAATAAATGACATATATATGATGTTTATATATGAGAAGACTTGATATTGTTAAGGTATCGATTCTTTCCCAATTAATTTATAACCACGATGTAATTTCAATCAAAATTCCAGGAGACATTTTTGTATAGAACTTGCCAAATGTTGCCTTTCTAACATTTTATGAATGGAAAGAATTTAGAATAGCTAAAACAGTTTTAAAAATCAAGAATAAAAATCAAACACTTAACTTTAAATTATTTAATCATGTACTATAAATCTGTGTTAAGCAATGCCGGGGTCCAGCCTCAACGGGGTCTCAGGGTTCCTGAAGGATGCACGGCTCAGGCAAAGAGACAGACACCAAGTAAGGTGCCGGAGGACAACCAGCCTTTTTGGGCCTGACTGACTCACTGAGAAGAATCAATCTTTATTTTTATAGGGGAAGTTATACAACATTCAATGCATAGTGATTATTAAAACAGAAACGATTACCATGGTTATACAACATTGAATACATAGTGTGATTATTAAAACAGAAATGATTACCATAGAAATAATTTTGAAAAGTACAGAAGGTTTTACAGATCAATCATGGTAAACAAAGAAATAACCGAAAAGTACAGGAGGTCCCACAGATCAACCATGTTAAACAAAGGTTGTTTTGACCAAGAGGGTCATTAATCAGATAGCCGTCGAAGTTATACGAACACAAACTTTCAGGTGCCAATTAGTAACTAGGTGTCTATTAAAATTCTAATAGAATTGGTCTAAATTAGAGGGGTGCAAGGGGATATTTAGAGATTATATAGAATTTAGCTATTGTCCATTGAGGTTAGATTTGTCTCGGTTCGGCAACTGTTTTTTTTCCTAGGTTTTTTGATTTGTACATCTTGGAGGGGAGCCGTGTTTTGTATTTGTTTCCATGTGTTTGAGATTATTATTTCCAACTAGAACTCCTTGCTTCTTTACACTCCTGTCCAGGGTATGGGAGGGGTAGTGGGTCTAATAAATCTTAAGCTTTTGAGCGGTGACTCCTTAAGAAACATTCCTAGCAAGAGCTTCCTTCAGCATTCTGGCAGTTGGTCTGCCCATTGTTTAATTTTGTCCTTAACTTCCCAGGTGGGGGAAGCAGGCAGCATTAGGGTTGCTAGGGGTCTCTATTCTGTGGTCAACAAGTCATTTCACGCAGAATCAGAGGCATCATGCAGAATTTTTGTTATGACACACAGGTATCCAAAAATCCCACCACCTATTGCTAGCAGGGACAGGTATATAGGAAGAGATAGACAGGAGATCTGGCTATCATAGTCACCTCTGCTGTGCAGATGCGTCTCATCTGTCCCAACTGTGTCAAGGGTCGGCTGTTGGTGGGCTCCCAACAAAGCAAGGCAATGTGATTTTGGCTTAGGATAGGCATATAGTCCAAGAAAAGAAACTGAGTGTCCAGAATTAATATTATACATATATATATGTTCCTAAATATTTTTCTCAAATGTGTCAAGGCAACTCAATAGGAAATTTCAAAAAAAAATGGTGCTGAATAACTGCTTATGTTCATGAAAAAATAATTTCAGCTCTACTGAATATCATGCACAAAAGTTAAAAATCAATAACAAACACAAATGTAAACACTAAAGTAATAAAACTTCTAAAGAAAAACAGGAGAAAATTTTTGTCACTTTGCATAACCAAACAGTTCTTGGGTATGTGCAAAAAGTATAAAACACAAAAAATGATAAATTGAAATGTATCAAAATTAAAACTAGCTCTTTGAAAGACACCATTAAGAAAATGAAACTGTAAGCTGCAGACTAGGGGAAAATATTTGCAACACATATATTTAACAAGGATATCCCTACAGGTTTAATTAAAAATATTTTAATGATTAGAAGAGTGAATTTAAAAAATGGCGAACAGTTTTGAACACACACTTCAAAAATGGAGATATATGAATGGCTAATAAGCACATAAAAATATTCAACATTGTTGATTATTAATGAAATGCAAATTAAAATACTTTGAGATATTTCTACACACTCAGTAGAATAATTAAATACTGACTATGCCACCATTGATGAGCATGGGTAGCACACTCAATTCTTATTCACCGCTGGTAGGGTTCCTAAATTGTCCAACCATTCTGGAAAGCCATTGATAGTTCTTCATAAAGATAGAATACAACTATTCTAAAATCTAGCAATTCCATTACTTTATCCAAAAGGGGGGGGAAAGCATATAAAAAGTACACAAGGACTTTTACCGGAATGTTCATAGCAGCTTTATTCATAATGAACTAGAAACAACACAGACAGTCATCGAGAATTGAATTGATAAACAATTTGTGGTATATCTATACAGTTCGTCACAATATTACTTAAAGGAAATAGACTACTGATATGTGCAACAACATGGACCCAAAAGATTTCACGTACTGTAGGATTCTATTTACGTGGCAACTTTGAAGAAGCACAAGTAAGCAAATTGGTTATTGCTTGGGGCAGGGGTGAAGAGGAATGCCTGCAAAGGGGCATGAGGGAAAGTGGTAGGGTGATAGAAAGGTTCTATATGTTTGAGATTACAGAAATGAGTGTTTTGTCAAAACTCATCCAAGCCTACATTTACATTGATTAACTTTGTTTCTACACAAATTATACTTCAATGAATCTGATTTTAAAAATAGGCCTATGGCTTGAGTCCCTAAGATCCTTCCTTGACCAGTCTTAATCTTCAATCACCCTTTTTCTTTTTCTGACTTATCCATGTTTTAATAACCTTCTATATCTTTCAAAACTTTTTCATTTTTGAAAGTTTGACTAATTCGCATCTTTTTTTTAAAGATTTTATTTATTTATCTTCAGAGGGGAAGGGAAGGAGAGAGGGAGAGAAACATCAATGTATGGTTGCTTCCCATGCATTCCCTGCTGGGAACTGGCCTGCAACCCAGGCATGTGCCCTGACTGGGAATCGAACCGTGATCTCTTGGTTCACAGGCCCGTGCTTAATCCACTAAGCTACACCAGCCAGGGCCTAATTCGCATCTTAATCACGGACCACTCTTCAGTCTTTCAGTTCAGTTCAGTTCAGTTCTCATTTGTCTTCAAAACTCTCATTTGGGAAAACTAAATATGGTGGCTATGGCTTCCATTTAAATTGTGGAATATCAGATTTAATAAAAATAGTCTCATACACCATAGAAGTGGCTTGGAAGAATTAGTTTAATAAGTTCCTATGGCATTTATACTATGTGATTTATGGGAAGTAGTTAGATATTTGCAATGCTTCAAACTGCTAGCACACACCAGGATCACCTGGAGAACCTGTTACTGTGAAGGTGGTCTGAGGTAGGTTCTGGGATGCTGGTTTTTAACAAGCATTCCAGGTGATATGGATGCAGGTGATTTTCTAACCATATTTTAAAACACATGATTTTGGAAAAAAGTTAACTTGGACTGTTATGGCATAGAGTGTGGGTTTGTGTGTGTGTGGTGGGCATGAAGGTTAAGGACATGATGCTCACTGAATTCACATCCTAGCTCTGCCATTTTAAAGTGGTAATACATTGGTAAATCACTTAAACTTTTTGAATATGTTTTCTTCTTCCTGAGAAAAAATGATTATACCAAGTCCTGAGATTTATAGTAGTGATTAAAAGAGTGATATTTGTTAGGCACATAGAACTATACCAAGCATATAGTGCACATTAGATGTTACCTTCCTTTTTTCAGTTTATTTTAAAAATAGCATACACATTCTTAATATTTATTCAGATATTTAGCATGAAGATTATATCTACATAAAATATGTTTTTCTACATAGTTAGCCATAAAGTTTAAATTAATAAATAGTTATTATTTGTCCTTTGCTGTCAACAGTATCTCTTACTTGTTTTATATAAAGTGTCTAATTTTTGTTACGTAAGTGGCTAAGTTTTAGCTGTATGGAATGGCTGAAAAACATCTTTCATTTCCCTTCCTTCCTTTCTTCCTTCCTTCCACTAACTAGTCTATATAAAGACTTAAACTGTGATCTAAGCCTCCTTGTTTCCAACTCTTTTTAGCACAACTGCACTGAAGATTGATTGATAGTGACCGTTTTCTATTTTTGCTGGCGTAACACCACCCAACCAAGGACCTGCCTCTAGGTATGGGTCAAGCCCTAAAAATAATTCCTATAGATTATTTTATGTATGCTGCATCATTAGGTATGTTGAGTCTTACTGAAGTGATTGTTTATTGCCATAAAATGAGTACAGTTATGAATTCATCCTAAAGTCCTCAATTCAGACTTTTGTTTGGCTTCCAAACACTTGTTTAAAGTCTAGAGGAGAATATTATTGTCATTACTAAACTCAGATTTCATTTCTGTCACCATCAGGTACTTGTTTATTTCCTGTTTATTATTATTTGCTTTTGATTCAGACTTATTTTTCAGTATCCAGCAATCTGTACATACTACACCAGTCAAGTTTATCTCTCATCAGTCACTCTGCATGCATCTTTTTTCCCACTTCCCTGTTTTGATTCATGGATTGTCTCCAACCTGAGATGATCCTTTTTGCCAACTTAAATTTTTCCCATTATTCAAGACCCCATTCAATCTCCACATTTCCTCTAGGAAACTTCGTTCAATTACTCTAACCTTCTCTGAACTCCTGCTGTACTTATGGATGGATCACAGTGATGCTCTCTAATTACACACAGAATGTCATAGCTGGCAGACATCTTCGAAATCATTAAGTCTAATGCCTCTGTTCACAGAGAAGGAAACAGCATAGCGTACAATCTGGGGAAAGTGGAAGGACATGATCTTAGAGCATAGATAGAGACAGGGTTTGGATGTGGTTCTGATGTTATATGTGATGAGAATGATCTGAGGGTGTGAGGGAGGTACTCAGATGGGATTCAGTGTTGAAAAGAGTAATTAAGGTAAGACCCATACAGTAGAGAGAAATGATTGGTAGTTAAGCAGAGCTGCATTGGTATGCTGGAGAGAAACATTGAGTTTTGGGCACTGATCTGTCTGTGTTGCCAAAAGCAGTAACAGTTTAGGATGCTGGTGTTTTACAGACCACATCAGAATTATGCTGAGGCATAGGCCAATGACATACGAGCTCACTGTACATGCTTACTGTTTTTTTAAATCATATTTCAGAGCCAGGCTTTTTCTAATTCAATCATTCCAATTTGTCAAACAATATTTATTGATGAATGATTGGAATGTAACCCATTTTTAAAAGTTGTAGAAGTAGAATTTCAAGTAGAGAAAAAAAAGCAAGGAAAATCCATGGAAAATAACATAATTTGATGCAGAGGAATACAGTGAGGCTCACTTGCACTGGAAGGGACTCCCATCAGCATGGCTTTACAGAGGAAGCCCAAGGACTTAGAGCGTATTTTTAGGTTCATAGAAATCCATCAAGAAGGATTTAACAGAAGAGTGACAAAGACAAAATTCTGTTTTACTCCTTGGACTGTGAATTAAAATGTATCAGAATAGGGATGTTGTTGATACAGTATAAGCAATATCAGACTCTCTGGACACAAATCACTTTCCTTCTGGTTTCCATGACAACACTTTACTGGGTTCCCTCCACTTTCCTAGTGCCACTTTCTCAGTTTGCCAACTCCCCTGCCTATACTAATTCTCTGTTTTCTTAAAGAATATAATTTTTAAAGATGTTTTTCTTAAAATTTCTTTCTTTTCTAGCTCTGCTCTTTCTCTAAGTGACATTATTCATTCACTTAATTTAGCAAAGTGATCATTTAAAATTGAAGGACAGATAAAGAGGTTCCCAGACAAGAAAAAACTAAAGGATTTCATCACCACCAAACCAGTATTACAGGAAATGTTAGATTCTTTTAGTAGTAGTAGTAGTAGTAGTAGTAGAAGAAGAAGAAGAAGAAGAAAGAGCAATAATAATATAAAGTGTCAATAAATATATGTCTATCAACAATTACTTTAAATGCAAATAGATTAAATGTTCCAATTAAAGAGAAATGATGGCTAAATGGCTAACAATGTAAGACTCTTTCATATGCCATCTATAAGGGAATAGCTTCAGATCAAAAGACAAGTGTAGACTGAAAGTAAAGAGATGAAAAAAGTTATTGCATGAAAATGGAAATTAAAATAAGTTAGGGTAGCAATACTTATATCAAACAAAATAGACTTTAAAACAAAGACTGTAACAGGCCACAAAGAAGGACCCAGCAATTCCACTACTGGACATTCATCCAAAGAAACCCAAAACACTCAGACAAAAAGACATATACGTCCATGTGTTTATTACAGTGTTATTTACAATAGCCAAAATATGGATGCAACCTAAGTGTCCATAAATAGATAAATGGATGAAGAAGAAATGGTGCATATATACAATGGAATAAAATTCAACCATAGAAAAAGAAGGAAATCTAACCATCTGCAACAACATGGATAGACCTAGAAAGTATTGTGCTGAGTAAAATAAGTCAGACAGAGAAAGATAAATGCCAGATGATTTCCCTTATGTATGCAATCTTAAAAACAAAATAAATGAATAAGTGGAATAGAAACAGGCTCATGAATACAGAGAACATTTTGACATTTGCCAGATGGGAAGGGGGTTGGGTGGATTAAAGGAAAAGATGAAAGGATTTAGAAATACAAATTGGTGATTACAGAGTAGTCATAGGGATGTCAAGTACAGCATAAGAAATATAGTCAATAATATTGAAATAACTAATATGGTGTCTGACGGGTACTTGATTTATTGGGGTGTTCACTTCATAAGTTATATAAATGTCTGATCACTGTATTATACACATGAAACTAATATAATATTGTACATGAACTGCACTTTTAATTTGGAAAATATTAAATAAAATAAAATTTAAAATTATATCCAAAGATTTATTATCCCACATATTTACACCTAGATTCACCTTAATACATACAGGTAGTTATATATGCACAACTGTTCCATTAACATATTCAGTTGCAAATCTCTATAGACTCACTGAGCTTTAATGTTCCTTCTCAAAACTTGCTGTCACCTTATCATTTTAGTAACAATGCAACCATACATCATAACCAGAAACCAAAAAATTAACTTTAGTTTCTCCCTGTTATTAATGTCTTATATCCAGTAAATCAGCAATCCTGTTTATAATATAACATATGTCTTCAATTGGTCAAGTATCTTTGCCTTCTTGGATACTGGCCTAATCCAAGTCCCTCTTGTATTTCTCCTGTAGAGCTTCCATAGCTACCTACATGGTTCACTGCTTCCACTAGGGCCCCTCTGCAATATACTATCTATGATACTGTCAGGGTGCTCTTACATATTACTAATTATTGATCATCATTAAAATAGGTTTTAAATCTTATTTAAAATCCCTCAACAGCTTCCCAATGCAGTAAAGGTAAAATGCAGGCTTACTGCCCTAGTTTAAGAGAGCTACATGATCTAGCCTATTGTGTTTGTCCCCTTTTCTAATGCAGCTCCATCCACACAGGCCTCCTTTCCAATCCTTGAACAACTCAGCTCTTTATTATTTCAGGAATTTGGAACCCATTGTTGCCTCTTCTGAGTGAACTCATTCTCTGGTGCTTCTCATGGCTGCCTTCTCATACTTCAGGTCTCAGTAAAACATCACCTTTTGGAGAGGTGCCCTTTTTTAAAGTTGGCATCCCCCCACTATATGTGTACACACACCAAATCTTTTTCTATCATCATTCTGTTTTTCCCTGAAAGACACTTATGCAGACCTGCAATTATCTTAATTATGAAATTATTTATTATCTATTTCTCCTGAGTATGATATAAGCTCTGTGAAGGAAGAAGCATCTGTTCTGTTCATAGGACACAAAACAGGCCCTGACACAAAAGAGCTTCCCAGTAAATACTTATTGAATGAATTAGGAAGCCACTAACTTCTGTCTTAGAAGGAATTGTGACGATTGAACATCTGTAGATACAACAGCCTTTAGCTAGAAATAACTGAACACAGTAACAGAAATGGCTTTGTGCTTGTTCTCTTTACTTTAATATGAATTATCAGGCAAAACATTTGCTTACTAATGCTGAGGTTGCAGCTAAAGGGACTATTGAAGGAAGATGTGCTATTGCATGTGTGCTAAGGCATAAAAGAACTTCAAGACATGTCCTGTAGAAACCAATGGCCAAATGTCAAACTGTAAAGTTATTTGAAGGGAGACTTGTAGTTAACCTAAAGGAATCCGAGTAACTGTAAGTTTTTATTTATTAGGACTCACATGAAGCACTCATAGCTTAAACTTTCTTGTGCTTCTCTCTTTTTAAATGTCACTCATGCCCAAACATTTTTGATATCCTTCTAGGCATGTATCTGTGGTTTAAGTGTTTGCTAAGGGGACAGACCTGGTGGCAGGTATGCCACACTGTGGAGGATCAGCAACCTCCCTCACAATGGGCTGTCCAGAGACTCATTTCTACTAGCAGTCCAGGCTTCTCTGATACTCTGTGAGTGAGGAAATGCTTCTTTTCCTTCTAGGTTAGCCTTGATATGAGAAGGGCCTATAAGTAGACTGACCTTCCTACAAAGCTTGATTTAAAGATGGTGTCAATAGCCCTGGCAGGTGTGGCTCAGATGGTTGGAGTGTCATCCCATTTATCGAAAAGTTGCAAATTTGATTCTTGGTCAGGGCACATACATAGGTTGCAGGTTTTATCCCTGGTCTGAGCATATACAGGGGGCAACCAATTGATGTTTCTGTCTAGCATAAATGCTCTCTCTGAAAGCAATAAAAAAATGTACTTGTGTGAGGAAATAAATAAATAAATAAATAAATAAATAAATAAATAAAATGGCAATAAATGTACCTTATTTCAAATACCATATGTGTAAACTGTTGATTATCTCTGGATTAAACACAATTTTGAGATCATAGATATATGTGTGTCCTTATTCATACACCAGACACCCCTGATGGCTGCCTAAAGCTACACGTTGCATATTTGTTGAACTGCTTTGAAATTGGGTGTTTTTGGTAAGCAGGCAATAACTGTTATATGGGATGAGAAGATGTTTCTTGCAACAGAAAAGTTTTAACTTTTTCTTTCTTTTTGAGAACACTTTTATTACAGATAATTCACTTTGTGTACAAAACTGGAACAAATATAATAAAGCTTACGTGTTCATCTTCCAGGTTAAATGATTGTTAACTTGTGTTAGCTCTTGCTGAATCTATACCTTGACCAACTCTCCAATTCTCCCCTCTTCACAAAAATTTTTAAAGCAAGTTCCAAATACTATTTTATTTTATCACTAAACATATCAGCAGTATATCTTAAATATAAAACCTATTATGAAACCCCCACAATATTCCTGACCTACCTAAATAAATTGACATCAATTTTTAATACCAAGGAATATTAATTAATATGGTGTTAAACATAAAGTAGAGATTCTATTTGACATAGAGCTCAAAGACATTTAAACAAAGTTTTGTTTTGTTTTGTTTTTTTAAACCTAGCTAGTTCTTGGAACATAATGGTTGCAATAGTTCAGTAGCTATTGAGTTGAATTGGATGAAGTTACAGAAAGTCACAAAAGTATATGGGAATACAGAGTAAGTGGAAGAAAGATACATACAAATCCCTCTGTTGTTAATATGTCAGTAAACTGGTTAAATGTCTAGAAAAAACAAAAGCTAAGAGTTTTTAATTATTGACAGAGGCTCAAGTGACAAAGATGTGGTCACAAACTATCAGGAAGTAAAAACACACCAACAGAGACCATGATTAAAAAAAAATATCACCAAGAATCTGGAAAACTGCTTGCCACATAATAATATTGAATAGTGTTATTAATAGACTGGTACGTTTAAGTATATTTAAAGGAGCAGAAAATGTGTGGGGAATATTATAAAAACTGATATTATAAACATGACTCAATAACTTCTTGGGAACTGTTTTAAAAGAGTAAGAAGAACCTAAGTTAACTTTTCTGACTATTGTTTTTGGTGTATGCTTCTATGTATGTAATGTATGTAACTCATGAATAAATCGGTGGAACCAACGCCACAATCAGAAGACTGAAAACATCACTCCAGGAAACTTCCTGGCCGTATTCCTGCTAACACTCACACCCTTCTCTGTGCCTTACCCTGGAACTGATGTCTGTTCCATAACTATTGTTTTATATTTTTGAGAATGCATATAAATGAAGACATACAGTATATAACTTTTTGAAACTGCCTTCGTACACCCAGATCAGTGTATTTGAGATCCACATTGTTGCATACGTTGCTGAAAAGTATTTCATTGAATGACGTATCAGAGTTTGTTTACCTATCTGCCCACTGAAGAACATTCTTGTTATTTCCTGTTCTGAGAAATTGTGAATAGAGTTGCTATAAATATTCATACACAGATTTTTGCGTGAACATTGTTTATATTTATTTAGGATAAATATTCAAAAGAGGGTTTGTTCAGTCATGTGATAAATGATGTTTATGAGAAACTGACAAAACTGTTTTCTGTGCCATAACAGGATCCCCTCTAACAATGTATGACAATTTCATTTGCTCACCAGAAGATACCAATTTTTATTTTATGTATTCTAATAGGTGTGTAATTGTATTTTATCATGATTTTCATTTATATTTACCTATTGACTATGAATATTGAACACTTTTTATTCGTGTATGTGCTTATTTGTGTTCTATATAATCTCTTGAGTCAAATGTGTATTAAAATTGTTTGCCTATTCTAGAAGAAAAACATTTTTTCTCACTGGTGAGTTTTAAGAGTTTTCTGTGTCCTGGATACAAGTCGCTTGTCAGATGTGCAACTTACAAATGGTGTTTACCAGTTGCTGTCCTGTCTTTTCATTCTTTTAACAATGCTTTGTGCAGTGCTAATGCTTGCATTTTGACAATGTCCATTTAGTCTTTTTTCTTTTACTGATCATGTTTTTAATATTATGTCCAAATTTTTTCCTAAATCTGGGTGATTAGTGTTTTCTCAAGTGTTTTATTTTAATATGTTTATGGTTCAACATTTTATATTTGGAACTAGAATTTATTTTGAATAAAATGTATGTTTATTATCAAGTTTAGTTTAAGAAACTTTTCTGTGTGTATGGCTGTTCAATTGTTTCTACAGTTTTGTTGAAAAGAGTGTTGTTTCTCCACTGAATTGCCTTTACTTTGTCTAAAGTAAATATGCACATTTGCATGCATCTGCTGCTGGATTCTAATCTGTGCCATTGATTGATGTGTTTGTCTTTTTGGCAATTCCATGCTCTTGACTATGGTAACTTTTCCTAAGCCTTAAAATTAAGAGTATGCTTACTTCGATTTAATTTTTTAATTGTTTGAGCTCTTCTAGTTCATTTGCTTTTTAATATAAATTTTAGTATGAGACTGTCAGTACTACAAAAATCCTGTTAGGATTTTGATTGAGGGGATTTAACTGTATAGATAATTAGAGAATTGACATTCTTACTTCAGACTCATAATTATGAACAGGATATGTTTCTTTGATGTATATGGATATTTGAAAATTTCTTTGATTAGCATTTTGTAGTCTTCAGCAGACAGATACTACATGCATTTTATTAGATTTTATTATATTTTTTGATGAGGGACCTATTTTAAGTAATATTGTTTAAATTTTATTTTATAAATTGTTGATTTTTAGTATAGAATTTTTGAGAGTTGACCCCATGTTGTATGACTTATGGTTTTCATTTATTAGTTGTAAATGATATTTTGTAGATTCTCTTTTTCCTTAGGATTTCCCTTCTGAGATCATTTATTGATCTCAGCTACAACAGGGGTCTGAAAAATTGTAACTGTCTTTTGGATTGAATATGTCCACAATCAAGTTGTCAATGAATAGGGACTGTTTCATCTCGTTTTCCTATTGTGCTTTTTACTAGTTTTTTTTTATTGTCTATTGTGTTGGCTAAGACTTCCAATATAAAATTGAATAGTAGTGGTGAGAGTACACATTCTCGCTTTATTCTCGGCCTTAGGAGGAAAGCATTCAGCCTTTTAACATTAAAGGTGATATTAGCTGTAGAGTTTTTAGAGACACCCTTTATCAGGCTAAGGAAGTTACCTTCTACTTCTTGTCTCCTCAGAATTTTAATCATAAGTGATATTGAATTTTGTCAAATGCTATTTTGTCTCACTGATATGATCATATAGATTTCCTTTAAATTGGTAATAAGGTGGATCATGTTGATTGGTTTTTATATATTCAATGAGTCTTGCATCATTCAGATAAATGCTCTTGGTTATGAAATATCATTTTCTATATTGCTGGATTTGATTTTTAAATATTTTCTTGAAGACATTTGTGTCTATGTTTGTGAAGAATAATGGTCTATAGTTTTGTGAAGGTGTAAAGAACATATATTGGTCTTTATGCTGAATTAGGGTTTTCTGAATAAATTTTGCTAAAAACATGGAATCCTGGATTAAGAGCATTTCTCAGAAAGTTAATTTTTAACTGCATAGATAGAGGGAGAGCACCAAAGGGATTTACCTAACTCTGGATGTATGTGTTTATATGCTTTCAAATGTGGAGTTAGCTCTATGTTGTAAATCTGGAGACACATAAGTTTTCCTGGCTTTGAGGGGAGATGTATTTACATGCTGCGTGTATCTGTGGTTCATTCCACACACACACACACACA